>JASGXE010007544.1:0-19184 GCA_030068105.1 Sinentomon sp. SZTP_YWyxl | reverse complement strand
ACAGGTCTCATGATATAAAAATATTGTTGTGCATGGATGGCCACTCGATATCTACATAGTGGAGCTCCAGCTGCAGCAAATGAAGTTTAACCTCAAGAAATGCACCCAATCATTTGTGTGATTTTAAATTTTCAGTCTACATGCAGGATTTGAAATTCAAATTCTGTTTTAATTTGGAAGCTAAGCAAAATTCCAGCAGCCTTACTCTTTTTTGTGGGGTGCTTTCTGGGAACCAAGTTTTCTCAGCTATTGTTCGTTCGCCTGGAAATGTCGACCGAGAACACTGGAACGACTTGGATATCTCAAGGACATGACAATATGAATCAGTCTCGACAGCAGTTAATGGGCTCTTCTTCTCGCCAATAACTGCGGCGATTGTTGCAGCTGTTTTACAATGAAGGGTGAAAAGTGTGGCCCTGTCCAGTGATGGATCAAGCTCTTCACCAGGGGGAATGCCGGTGGCTGGATCCGGGGCAGAGCTCCAGCGGGCAAGCCATGTCTCCACATTCTCTAAAAATGTGACATCTGACAACGTAAACTGTGTCCTCCGCCAAACTAAGTCTTTTCTCTTCAGCATTTTTACATGCAGCTTGTTCTTCGATGCTTTGTTTGTATCATTGATTTGTTCACTTCTGTCTCATGAAAAATGACTTTTCTTCCATTGGACAATTTTGTTAATCCTTGCAAACAATGCTGTTCTGCAGGGAAGTGAATGGTGATGCATCGGAGTCCGCCTTGCTGAAGTGCATTGAACTGGCAATCGGTGATGTTGAAGGCATGCGGAAGAAGTGCAAGAAGGTGTGTGAAGTACCATTCAACTCCACCAACAAGTACCAGGTTTCGATTCATGATAACGACGATCCAAACGACCCTCGTTACATTCTTGTCATGAAGGGTGCCCCGGAGAGAATACTTGAACGTTGCTCTGCCATATTCATCAATGGAAAGGAGAAGGTACTCGACGAGGAAATGAAGGAAGCCTTCAACAATGCCTACCTTGAGCTTGGTGGACTGGGAGAGAGAGTTTTAGGTGAGTTGATCATGGTAAAGCTTCTGTTTGATAAGATTGCTTGTGCTGTTTGCTCATAGATTTATTTTTTCATTATTACCTTTCTGTAATCCTGCAAGTACGTACCTGTTTCGTTGTCCTGCTGCTATTCATTTCCATAGCTGACAATAATTCGTTGTGAGAATTAAAAAAAAAAAATCAAAAATGGCAATCCTCCAATTCATTTTTGTTGCCTTTTTCCATAGCATTTTTTTTCGCCATGTTGCTCAGATATGGTAAAAGTGACATGACACTGATAATGGCAGTATGCTGCAGCAAACTGAAGAAGCTTCATACAGAACAACCAATTTTCCCTAGGATCACTGCATTGGGTTTTATTTAACGGAAGTTGATGCTGCCACATCGCACTGTCTCCATGATACCTTTTGTGATTCATTCATGATTGCTTATCTGAATCTCGAACTGAAAACTCACGGCTACTGCTCGAAGAAAAGTTGTTTATCTAAACATTGGTGATCCAGAGAACCAGAAAATTAATATTAACACATGCAAGCACTCCTGCCTACTGTCAGGAATTACCTGAATTGAGGCCATTTTCGGATCTACTGAGTAGCTTCGGAGACGACGCTTCGGCCCCTGGTCTGGAGCCTTTTTCGAGTCACGACGACAGGTGTTCTCTGCCGTCGTGACTTGAAAAGGCTCCAGACCAGGGGCCGATGCATCGTCTCCGAAGCTGCTGTCGATCCGAAAATGGCCTCAATCCTTCAATTCAGGTAATTGCTGAGAGAGTTTCGAGTATCATTGTTAAAATTATCATTTTTTTTTTGTTTCAGGTTTCTGCGATTTTCTTCTTCCGTCGGATAAGTATCCACAAGGTTTTAAGTTTGACTGCGAAGAGGTTAACTTCCCGATTGATGGTCTTCGCTTTGTTGGACTGATGTCCATGATTGATCCTCCGAGGGCTGCCGTTCCTGATGCAGTTGCCAAATGTCGTTCCGCCGGGATAAAGGTTATCATGGTTACTGGTGATCATCCAATCACTGCCAAAGCCATCGCTAAATCAGTCGGAATAATCTCTGAAGGTTTGATTATGCTGTGTAAATTTCGTATCTGACAGTTGATGAAACAGTGTCACACATGACATCAAAAGTCTCCGAAGAAAAAAAATATTGTGCTGGACAAAACAATTATGGTGAAAATCCACGACGTAAACATGTCCCTATGTTATATCAGACCTGGCATCTTTTCGTTATCTGACCTCCTGGTCCATTCGGAGGATATGAGGTTTGCCTGCAGAGCAATGGAGATGGAGAGAACAGGAGTAACATGCTTCCGTGATGGGGTTTAGCCTGAAAATTTCTGTGATGTGTTGCCCTAGTTCTTCAATCTTGCATGCATTGTGTAGGCAAGCAGCAATCCCCGATTCTCATGGGAAAAGTTAGCAACAGCTAAAGTTTGGAGAACACGCCGGACATCAACTGTTGCTGAAGTGATCAAATCAAATAACTTAATTTGCAAGGATGATAGTCCAGGCGCAAATCAACACAAAACATCGATGGCGACGGTAAACCTACAGAACAAGAGTAGCACTAATTGGTGGTGAGATGGCCGCAATTGTTTTTGACATGGAAAATTGATATCAGTGCAAAAAGGTCATAGCTATAAATTTTGCTGCGTACATATCCCCACTAAATAAAGCTCTCCTGTCAGGTGGGTGTAATAAAGACGGATATCCCATTTAAAAAGCATGTGGAGGCAGGGGGTAGATTTTAGGACAAAGAGAGGAGAGATTTGGACACTATCACATTCACATCCAACAATGCAGGAGAGAACAATCAAGCAGCTTCTGTTTGTCTGACACAGGAGAAGGTGGAGTACAGTCGTTTGCAAAAAAGGTTTCACAAGAACCTGCAGAGTGAAAGGGAGATGGTTTTCATTTGCAAAAATGAGAATGGATCGGGGGAAGAGATGGATTGAACGTTATTTATTCTTAGGTCGGATGAATTTTTGGCCGAATGTTTGAAAGATGCAATGTTCGAATGTCGCTCAGTCAAAATGAAGATTTGCCCAATACGTTTTATTCCGAATATTTGTTGCTTTCTTCGCAGTTTTTTTCGTTCGCGTTGTATTTCGTCCAAGTTTCTCTGTGTTTTCAGTCAGTTTGGACGATTGCGAATTATATGGTTCGAGTGGCTTTTACATCGAATGTGGTTTGCATCGAGTGCGATGACTGAAAAATATCAGAACAATTTGTTGATGCGCTGTGGTTTTTGTGTTGGAAAAATCTGCCAACACTAAATTTCGCTGCTCTTGATGCTTTGGGTTTCAGCTGTGATGCTTGATGGCATGAAAACAATTTTGAAAGAAAATATGTGTTGTGGGAATTATTTGTTCCTGACTTGAGCTCCCAACGATCAGAGTTTTTTGTCTGGATGCTTTTTATGTTCGAATGCCGCATTGTTCGAATTGAGATTTGTTCGAACCCCCAAACGAGGTTTTGCATGTGTGAAGATGCAGATGATTGATTTCCATTTGCAAAATGCAAATTATTAATTTTCACACACAATGTTGACCAGATTGTTACAACATTAAATGTGGTTCTTGACCGCAAAACGATATCGTGGTTCGGTTATTGTCCCACCTAAACCAATCGATATGCAGACAATAATTATTTTGCAAATGGAAAATCATAAATTCCAATTCCCTCTGCATTTGTGAAACATTCATTGCAAATCACTGTACTGTTTGCCCACTTTTGAGAGCGTGGGCAAAGCAGCAGGCGAAGAGCTGGATTGGAGACCACCCAGAGTCGAGAGAAGAGGGCTTCACAAAATGGCTGACTATGCAGTGGACAGTCGATGGGCAGTCGGCAACAGTGGACAGTCGATGGGCTGGAAAGAGCAAGGCAGAAACCCCACCCACTCAATCCCACCCCACTCCCAACAATGCTTGCGGGAGTCTGTCAGGAAAAAGACAGGAGAGATTCTGAATTCTCTCCAGTCTGCATCATCCAAAGTGCCTCCTGCAAACCGCTGCAAAATCCCACTCTTCGGGAACATCGTTTTTGGTTGAAAACTGTTCGCATTTGAAAAGTTGTGGACGCATACGGATAATTTTGGTGTTCAAAGGAGGCCAACAGAATGCAGATTTCATTTCATGAAGAAATTTCGACATTTCAATTTGCGAAATTTCGAAAATGTTTCTACAATTTCAAAGCACGTTTCCGTCACCTTCAAAAATTCCGCCCTTTCGTTTGCAAAATGGACTGCAGCACAAAATTTTCTGTTGCAACATGGGATCGACTTGCAGGAAAGTTGTGCACCAATTTCTGGCCCATCTTTTGACACCAAATTCATTGAAATCTGTGGCCATCTGACCCACCATTTGTCATTTCACAGCAGCCGGTGAATGTGATTCATTCATTTCCCGAGCGCAAACTCGCTATCTTTCTAGAAAGTCAATGGAGAGTGATTCCTTCGCCTTGCGTGGTTCCAGTAGCGCTCTCCCTGGAAACTCTGGGGGGGGGGGGCACTGGGGGAGGCTCGGCATCATCCCCGGACGAAATGCCGCTCTGAGGTATAAACGGTGCTTTTCGCTAATCTGTCGAAAGAGCGCCAAAAAATTTGATGGCAAAATTTGATATCACATTGACCGGCTGGTAATGCAAACGCTTGAAATTTTGATCATCTTGGAAAATCCTGGGAACAGGGGGGGGGTTGAGGGGACCTAGCTTGCTAGGGGTCCCTCAGCCGGCTTCTAGCACAGATGCGTCGCCAGACGGCAACATTGTGCACATTAACATTAAAATCCACTGGGAAGATTTTTGTTGAAAAATATTCCGAACACAAATTGTGTTCTGTGACGTTCAAGAAATGTTTTGCGGCCTCTTAAGCACCATTTTAAACATCAAAAATCGTTACTTTAATACCGGAGTGAAATCCCCCCCGCGTTGGTTTCGAACTCAATGCCCGGACACATTTTTCTCAAACCCTGCCGCGACTTTTGGTGACGGAGAGCATTTTGTGCAATAATGCTCGATTGAGGCCCTTCACTCGCAAGAAAAAAAATATATTTCTTTTCTCACCTAAAGCTATCTGAACCTGACCTAACCCTGTCCCCTCGGAAAAAACAATGCTCGCTTGGGGCCTCGGCCTGCCATCAAAGTCACGGCAGGGTTTGTGAATTGGCTGCCCGGACGAAAGACGGAAATTCTGCCACTGAACTCACGAGGGTTCTCCGATTCGCCAAGTTCAATTCATTGTAATCTTTTTCCTGCATGAGCAGTCATGTGCTCTGTTCGATAAATAGGTCGGAAATAGATTTTTTTTAAACTGTGGAGTTCCCACTCTTTTCGTCAAAACTTTATTTGTCACACGTTTTTTTCCAACAAAATTTTTCTTTAACGCACCGTGCTCTTTCCCTTTTTGCCACTCCAAGAACCCTTTTTGTCAAATTTCTCCCCAGGGATTTGGACCCAACTTGAGATTTTGTGCACTGCCACTGACGGCCGCCGTGAGCCATCAATGTCCAGATTGGGACGGCATCCCCAGCGGGGTTGCGGGTCAAACCCCCTGGCACATGTTTAGGGGTCGGAATTCCCCAAAAGCTGGAGCTTGAGTATGAAAAGTTTTTTCTCGAGTTCTCGAAACGGCATCACAACATTTCAAATCTTTAGTGCAAGAAAACAGTGGCGGATCCAACCTTTTGCCAGGGGGCGCCTGGTGTTTTGAGGCCGGGGGTTAGAGGGAGGGGTGGGAGAGCTACCCAGCGGGGTCCAGGGGCATTGCCCCGGCAAGTGGTTCAGGGGACGAAGTCCCCTTTAAAAAGCTGGAGTGTTTTGACAAAGTCAGGTTCTCCATGTGACATCTTGAGACATGAAAAAGTCACAGTTCCCCTTTTTTATTAAACATTTTTGAAAGTCAGGAGTTCGCATGTAAACGGAGGCATCACAACAGAAGTTCGCAGTGCAGGGCTGCGCAACTTCAACTGACCGAGAACTTCACAATATAGAGCATGCTGAAGTTCATGCTTTGTTTTTGCGCCAGGCGGAAAACAGACTTACGCGGGCATCGACTGTGGGAACATCCCTTCATGCTTTGCATTGGTCGGCCGAAAGGCTGACGGGCTTTACTAGTAGTTTATTATTTCTCTGTTGTTGACTTTGCTTTGGAGTCGGCTTTCTATGAGTTGGAACATGAAATGAAAACATGCTTACTGAATCTTTGTGTTCGTGAAATTTTGGGTTGATGAGATTGTTTTTGAGCCTTTTTAAAACAATTGCATGTTGTCAGCAAATGTGTAATGGTATAGGTTTCCTTAGGCCATGTTTTGTGTCTGGTGTGCTTAAACCGAAAACTGTTTCGAAACCTCAGTTGGAATGTTGAATAGTTTTTGGTGCTGATTTCCCATGGAATGATGCTTAAATACAACCTTTTTCAATTGCAATCAGGAAATGAAACCGTTGAGGATATCTCTTCTCGTCTGAACATCCCCACGTCAGAAGTGAATCCACGTGAAGCGAAGGCAGCCGTTATCCACGGATCTGAATTGCGTGATATGGACAGCGATCAGATTGATGAAATTCTGAAGTACCACACAGAAATTGTGTTTGCTCGTACATCACCTCAACAGAAGTTGATCATTGTTGAAGGTTGCCAACGTCTGGGAGCCATCGTAGCTGTGACTGGCGATGGTGTCAACGACTCCCCGGCTCTGAAGAAGGCTGATATTGGTGAGTTTTACATTTCCCACACCTCTTATCCTTTGCTAAGGTGCTTCGTGGTGCGAAACTAACATCGCCCCAACTTTAGGATAGCCTCACGAACGATGGTGCTGGGTAAAAACTCTTCCAGAAAAAAAGTGTGCAAATTACACATTGAGTTTCCACTGATTAAAATTGCACATGAAACATCAAACATGCTTTTTTCAATTGAAGTTGAAATGCCGTCAATGCACGGGCACGACGAACGGAAAGCATAGTCAACAATAAATTAACAAACTGGCCGCTAACCGTTCGTAAATAACTTGTGAAACTTCCTGTTCCTATAAAAAAAAAAAAGCAGAAGTTTTTTATGTGTTTTCTCTTGTGCTTTTTATAAGGGTTTTTCTATCAATGTGCATTGCTGTCAGTATTTTTACCAGGGTTTGGACAGAGGTTTAGTTGAGGGACTTTTGGCGGAGCATGGGGTTTTCGAAAATGTTGGCTTTTGATCATCAGTTCAACTGAGAATCAAGATGAAGAAACAAAGAACTTGCCAAAACAAAGTAGGCATGGGCATGGCCTAACTACCCTACAGCAGAGGACGGCAAACATTAAATTGTGAAATGTCTATGAAGCATTCTAAACTGCTTGTGCCTCTATGAGCCCTATATTTTATGCGGGGAAGAGGTTTTCAGTCGGGAGAGAATTACTGGATTGGGACATTTACAATAGGCTGTGATGGGAAAACTGTTGTCAGGCGAAAAATGCAAGCAATGAACAGAAAATTAGATTTTGGATGGGAATTTTTGAACATGCATTCGAAAATTGAATGATTTTTGATAGGCTTTTAGGCTGCATCATAGTTTTTCACACATGAACAGCTGAGGTTCTCTGATGGTGGCTAGCTGAGACTGAAGCATCAACAAAAGCGAAAGTCTCTTTGCTTTAAAACCAAATTCACAGGGCCAACAAGGTAGAATGAACGACTTGAATGAATAACTTTCACGTTTTCAAGTCCAACAATTTTTTTCGAATTTTTATTTATTATTATTCAAGTTTTTCCATTATGCATGCTTTTCCATTTATAATTGCAGCGTCTGCTTTCTCTCGAGCATCACTGTTATAGCAGGATCCGGGTTGATTCCTGTTTTTAACTGGTGTTTTTCCTTTACCTTGTTTTTAAGGTGTTGCCATGGGTATTGCTGGATCTGACGTTTCAAAACAGGCCGCAGATATGATTCTCTTGGACGACAACTTTGCGTCGATCGTCACTGGAGTTGAAGAAGGTCGTCTGATTTTCGACAACTTGAAGAAATCAATTGCTTACACGCTGACCTCAAACATCCCTGAGATTTCTCCATTTTTGTTGTTCATCATCGCTGATGTACCACTTCCGTTGGGTACTGTCACCATTTTATGCATCGATTTGGGAACTGACATGGTTAGTGTTTTCCTGATTAGTCATCGACTATTTTGGTGCCCATCGATTCTATACACCTTAATTTTGTGGGTACAACATAAATCGATTTGAATTTGGGCCATTTATTCTTGCATCTGACATGGGGAAAGTCCATTTCTTGGTCCAGATTGAGCGACTGCACTAATTTGACTCGGAAGATTGGTTTCTTTTTTTATGAGGAACTCTCTGTTATGAATGTCTGGATTTTCTATTTTGGAATTCTCAAATTGTGGAGGTTGTTTTTTGCCTGTCATGGTGACATGGCTCTTCCAGAAACCCCCCTCGTCGCTTGCACCCTCGCAAGAGAACCGACGGTGATTAGGGGATTGACCAAGCTCTTCCAGAATGAGTCACCTGAAAGTGTTTTGGAGCACTTCAATTAATTTACTTTTTCTGCACCATTTTCTACACATTTAGAAAGAAATACTTGGAAAGAAAAAAATGTTCTGTGGAGCATAGAAAACCTGACACTGACATCGGACAAGATTACTGACAGGACAAGGTGGCAGATTGTCACATTTTTGCAGCACGAATGTTCAGTTAGATGGTGCCTTACTTTTTCCAGTATGCCAAATCCTGGTGATTATTCGTTTTGACAGAATTGTGTGATTTCAAAGAACAGTGTTACCTGCTACCTACAAACAAAGCATATTAAATACCACGTTGAACCCACTCTAGCTTTTGTGAGGCCTCCGAAGAATTTGATTTGCAATGCATTTTGTGGACACTGTGCCTTTGCTGCTGATGAACTGGCTCTCTTAATTGGTTCCTTTGTCCACATGGGGCGTACGAACGTGCGTCTCTTGTTCTGAGTAGATCTTTAAAAGCTACAATTGAGTTGCAGACAACAGTTTGTTATTTTTATGATCCTTCCAAAGTGTTATTGTGTTATATTCAGAACAAGCGATTTTCATCTTGTCTCACTGCCACGCTTATTGACAAGGGGAGGGGGGTTGAGAGAATTTGAGCCACTTTGAGTGACTTCAGTTCTCATGACAATGTGCTCTGAAATTTTGTAAAATTTTGGGACCTTTTTGAATGAACCTCTGGCACGATGGTTCAGGGCAAAAAGATTGATTTTGCTTGAGCCGAATTGAGTCGTTCCCATCGCAGGCATGTGGTGACTGGCTCGGGTGTCCATTTCGCATTTGCTGTGCCAACCATCTTTCTAATTTTCCAATTCAGGGAATGTTATGGAACCAAGAACTACTTTGGTCACCATTGTTTTTCTTATGATATTTTTTGAATATACGTATCTCCTTTTGATGGTGCAATTTCAGCAAAATGCAAGTCTATACCATATTTGGTGTTGCTGTGAATATCTTCTTTGAGACAAACACTGTGCTTTCCTTTGAAATTGTCATGTCACAGCAGCTGCATGAATGATCTACAATTCCGGAAATGTGCAAACCTGCTATATTTTGTTGTGCTTGTTATGTGGTTGCTTCGCATTAGTCTCCATTCATCTGCAAGTTTTGTGTGCCAAGTGTGCAAAATGATCCAGGCTGAAGCTGGTGAGAGTCCATCTCTGATGAAGCCATCTCCTAGCGGTTCACCGACTGCCGCTACAGTCTTTCCTGACACACTTGGCCAGTAGAAACTAGCAGATGCATAGAGAATGTGGCCAAGAAGGCACCCAAACACGAAAAAGCATATAAAAATGTAGCGGGATATAAACTTGCAACTTGTGTGTCACAGGCATGCTATGTATACATGTACATGACAATTTTAAAGGAAAGATCTGTACATCTTGCAAGGAGCCGATTTTAGGATTTCTGTTTGGTGATTTTGCCCCATAGTTTTGCATCTGTAACAACAAAAAACAAAACCAGTTTATTTCATAACTCAAAAGCGTGAAATTTTTTTCATGGTCAGGAACACACACGTTCACCTCAAGTGACTGAAAATGGACAAAGCAAGAAATCTGAACTTCAAAAGTTTTTTAGTCTGACTGAATTTTAGAGCTAGTCTGGCATTGTGCAGCACAATAACAGAAATGTGGCCTTGAAACATGTAAAAAAAAACTAAACAACCCACTTTCATAAAGAACCACCCACACAGGTACACTGAACTATCCTACTCCATTTTTTCGCCCCAGATTTGAAACTTTTTCCATTTGGCTCCTTTGCTGCTGAAGCATTTTTGCATTGTTTTTTTGCACGGTGCCTCGCATTGTTTTGTTGTCGATGTTATTTGCCTTAGGCTAGTGTAGATTGTTTAAGTGATGGTCTCACTTCCAATAGTGCTGCACCCCACATGGAAAAAAGAAACACTGGAAGAAGTGCTGCTTCACTTCTGCCTGTCTTGGGGAAATGTTTGCACAAAATGGCATTGAAGAGTGACATTCGAGGTGCATCCAGAAAGTTCGAGGAATTGTATTTTACCCCAGATCAGAGGTGTTTTATGGGTTAGGTGAGCCGAGGACCTTCAAATTGCATCCGTCTGTTGTCCACCGGACTTTATTTCACCACTCCAACCTTCTTACATTTTGTTCTAGGGTTTCTAGAAAAGTGGTCTTGTTAAGTACTGCCTGCAAATGACAAGTTTTTCCACGGAATGGCAGCTGCTAATTCATTTTGCAGGGTGGGAGTGATCGATAGGGTTGCCTCTGCTTTGGGACCACTGGCTCACAATAATGAAACCAGGATTTCTCTTTTTTTGTGATCCCATCCACAATGTACCAGAATTTGCTGCCAGACGTGTCAGCATTGTTTGGCGATTGGCCCAATGCTGCTGCTTTTTTCTCACCGCCAAGAATGTGTGGGATCCGATTTGCACTGACCACAGTTGTTCCCAATTTGGAAGGCGTGTTACAGTTGTTGGCGGAATTAGCCGTGATGTCTCTGGTGAGAAAGAGCACAGTGCCCGAAATGAAATCAACCCAGAAAATCTGAGAATGACTGTGTTGAGTGCAACACACATTCTTGACGGTGACAAAAAAAGCAGCAGCATTGGCCAATCGCCAAACCATGCCGAAACATTTGGTAGCAAATTCTGGTACATTGCGGATGGGATTTCTAAAAAAGAGAAATCCTGGTTTCATTATTGAGAGCCAATGGTCCCAAGGCAGAGGCAACCCTCTCGATCACTCCCACCCTGCAAAATGAATTTGCAGCTGCCATTCCGTGGAACAACTCGTCATTTGCAGGCAGTACTTAACAAGACCACTTTTCTAGAAATGCTAAAACAAAATGTAAGAAGGTTGGAGTGGTGAAATAAATTCGGTGGCTAACAGACGGATGTAAATTAAAGGTCCATGTCCCACCTAACCCATAAGATACCCCTGATCTGGGAAAAATTTAATTCCTCGAACTTTCTGGATGCACCTCGTACTCGTAAAATGGGCATTTTTTTTACCAGCCAGGATGTTGACTTTTTATTGATTTCCATTCAAATCACATTTTTCACACGAGAACATTGGTTTCACTTCCGACATTGCCAAATGCAACACAGAAAAACGATACTGAGAAAGAAGTGCCTGCTGTGTTGCCCATCTTGATGTGATGTAAAAATTATAATGAAATTGGAAAGGCAAAAAAATTTTGGCATGTCAGGATTTCCCATCAAAATCAGTCATGATTTTGACGTGTTTGGACTTGTCACGGAGTGCTGTTTTTTGTTCATGAAAATTTCGCTGCTATTTATTTGGATGAGTTGTGTCCTTTGAAAATTTTGTTTCCAAATGTGAAATTTTGCCGCAGAGTGAAGAATTTGTGTGGCTTTGGAAAAAAATGTGCGTAAAAACTTGAACTGAAATGCAAAATAAATGCATGGGTTTTGCACAGCGAATGATATTCGTACATCAGAAATGGGAAACAAGGTCAACTGGATAGAATTGGCCACCAATGCTTTGTAAAGTTGTACTAGACTGTGCTGTGCTGTTTGATTTCTGTGAATAGGGTTCCCACAATCGGGGAAATTCAGGAAAGGTCAAGGATTCACGTCAAAAGTCAGGGAATTGCTCAAACGTGTGTAAAAGTTAGGGAAAATCAGGGATCATAAGGATCCCCGTGGGTATTAAAACGATCGAGAAATGAAATTTTGAGGCCAAAATGAACTCCCAGATTTCAAAATTTCTTCAGCTTCTGGGTACTCGGATCCCGAACCAAAGGCTCCACCCATCGGAACCTTGCTGGGGCTTTGACCCAGATGCCTTAAGGCCTGCGGCAGCTTTTTTCATTTGACAGAGACATTGCTTTGGTAAGGCAAAGAAATGGATCTGCTAAGGTCAGGGAAATGAAATACCATAAAGTTTTGGGAAAAATTCGACTGTCCCAAAGAAGCAAAATCTGCAGAAAAACATTAGGCACCAATAAGCATGGAAATCTTTTCGTAAAAAAAATTCCACTATCGTTGGACTATGGGGCAAAACACGACCATTGATTGAATAAATTTGAAGGATATTTTGCATGCGATAATTATTATCGTTCTTGTCATTTCACTGCATGTTGGCTTTTAGAAAAAATGAGGCAAGAATCAAAACAGTACACCGCATTGCCAATTCTTAAGATGCAATGTCTAGCCCTCACATATGCTAAGTTAGTCACATGATGTGTTTTACGTAGGCAGCACGGACGTTTACACCCCAAAATCATTAAGCTATCCCTTTTAGTCGTTTTGCACTGTTTAGTATTCTGTTTACGACATATTTTCCTAAGCTGTGTCTCTAGTTCTTGCGCTCTTGTAAATGTCGTAACTTTTTTTTTTATTTTTTGTTTCTGTAATTGTCCTTCGTAATCTCGGCTAAATTCGCTTCACTTGGACGTACGTTGCCGTAATTGCATCACTGCACAAACAAACCATCTCCTGTCGTGATGACTAGGTTCCTGCCATATCACTGGCTTACGAAGAGGCGGAGTCCGACATCATGAAACGTCAGCCGAGAAATCCGTTCACCGATAAGCTTGTAAACGAAAGGTAATGTCAATCATCGGTTGCGTTTTTCTCCTCTTTCCAAATTTTGATTGTCTGCTGAATTAGTCTGCTTTGGTTCTCCTCACAAGTGAATCATTCCCATTCAACTTGGCTTGGATCACGGCACAAAACGCGTAATATCCGATATCTGAGGATGCTTTAGTGTTGTTTTGATGTAGTTTTTTTCATCTGGCTTCCTTGCTGCTTCGTTAACAGTTTGGGCATAAAATGATAATGGACAGTATTGGATAATGATGACAAATAAATATTGCTGGGAAAAAGTTTTCTGTTGCAATAGGTTGGTAAATGTTGGAGGTTATCAAGGGCTTCCAATTGGAGGCAGATGGCTTCTGCCGTGTCCATGGATGGTTTTTTTTTTCTTGAAAAAGTGTTTTTTTTCGTATCTTTGGGAGCAGATTTTTGGAAACATTCTGACTGCAAGATCCGTGGGTGGCATCCAATTTTTGGAGGCAGATGGCTTCTGCCGTGTCCATGGATGTTTTTTTTTTCTTGAAAAAGTGTTTTTTTTTTTTTTTTTGTATCTTTGGGAGCAGATTTTTGGAAACATTCTGACTGCAAGATCCTTGGGAGGGTGCATTATCTCTTCCCCGTACCAACCACTGAGGTGCTAGTTCACAACAGTAATCCTCTGTTTTAACGTTGCAAAAGTTTTCGGAGGTATTTTATGCCCAGTTTATTTGGTGATGGCTGACAGCATGTAACACGGTCTTTGTTTTTCACATTTTTCTGCGTTCTTTTTCTTTCTTTAATCAGGCCTGACACGTACGCAATGTGTTCTTCAATTGCTTTTGCTTGCGTTATGGTGTACACGCTTTCGCTGCGTATTCTGTTGTTGCTGGTTTTTGGCTTGTTTTTTCTCACCCATGGAGCAGTTTCTTTCTCGATCACATTTTTGGGAAACACGGTGCATGCCGTTTTCCGTTTTGGGTATTTTAGGCACCTGCAAAACACGTTATCAAGAGTCCAAATTGCTGCTTCATTTTTCACACTAACAATAATTGCTCTCACAACCACTTTTACATGTAGAAATAGCTCTTCACAGGTTTGGTTTGGTTTGGGTTTTGGTGATGGATGAAAAAACAGCATTTTATTTGGTTTTTCTCCTAACCACCAAGTACATAAATAATTCAGAAGCAACTAACTGGCGGCAGTCGCTTGTTTTCATAATTGGTTTTGGTTGGTTTGTTTTGTACTGTATTTGCCTGCCGTAACTAACAAAGTATCGCCCTATTGATTTTTATTTTTTTTTCTTCTCTTTTATTCCATTGTTTCCTCCGGTTGTTTTTTTGTGTGTTGTATGGTGGTCTCGTGGTGTGCCGTGCCGTAATATTGAATATAGGTTCCTGCTATTTCCTTGGCTTACGAAGCCTCAGAATCGGATATTATGAAACGCCAGCCACGTGATCCATACTCGGACAAGTTGGTCAACTATCGGTTAGTGGTCTGATTAAAAAAAAATTATCAGGCATTTTGTTTCCTGACCAGGCTAGGTCTTGTAGCTTGGATGTTAATTGCCAGCAACAGTTGTTAATAGTCAACATGATGCTTCTGCGTAATGTCGTTTTGGTAAAGTCCCCTGAGTTTGACAAATGCAAAAGATCTTGCATTTCCCATGGAAAATATAATTTCAACGGATCTTCAGTTCACCATGCCCCTTTTATGATGATGGAATCAGATTGTAGACCTGTCCCTCAAATTGTAAATTTTGAATTTGGCCAAAAAATTGGATTCAGTTTTTTATCTGTTTTCTATGTTTGTGACAGAAAAAGGATGTTTCATGACATAACATTAAGTTCTGTATCACTTGAGAATATTTGGGTTCACTGATGTTGAAACGAAGCTCACGTTGACATTTTTAAACCAATGTTGACGAATGACCATCCCGTTTTTTTTTTTAAAAGAAAATAGAAAAAGTTGCAAGGACTTGTAGTTAAAACGTGAAAAAGCAAGATTTAGAATTTTGGTTGAACATCTTCATTTTTGCTGTGCATTTTTGATGTTTTTTACTGCGTTTTTTAATTTTTTTTTATCCAAGTGCTCTTTTTGGTAAAATGTTCTCGTATTGATTCATCTCAGAGGTTTGTCTGAATGTACTGAAAATTGGCACAGCTAAAGTTTCATGATTCGGCAAGTAAAGGAGTTGGATTTTGCATTTTTGGCTTTCTTTCTCAGTTGACAATTTTATTTCGAAATTGGATTTCGAGTTTCCTGGTGATATTGAAATTGGAAGCTAAAGCAAGGGCGGGAATGACAAATAGTTGATTTTAACTTCATGCTTCATTCATTTACTTTTTCCCTGAATTTTTCTCCTTGATTTTTGCAGTCTGGGAAAATTACGTATGGCAAGCAAAACCTTGGCCCAAAATGTCTCCCCAAAAAAAGTCTGTCAAATTGCCAATTTTAGATTTTTAAATTGGTCTGTCCATGATGGAAATAAGCAGGGTTCGCTTTGCTTTCTTTGTGAAAACTCCTGTGGATCTTCAAACATTGTTTTTGCCGATATTTTTAACACGCTTGGACCAGTCCGTCTGTCCGTGATGGAAGTGAGCAGGGTTCGCTTTGCTTTCTTTATGAAAACTCTTGTGGATCTTCAAACATTGTTTTTGCCGATATTTTTAACACGCTTCTATTTTGTGGACCTGCTATTGGTCGGTGCTGTAGGTATCACAAAGGAGTTGAAGTTGGATCAAACCAGATATTCGGCTGTGTTCCCCAATTCCACTTTATGCTCTGCTCCAGCTTAATTACCCATTCAGTGGGTTTTTGTGGTACAGATATTTCATTTGCGTTTGTCACTCTACCTACGGTACCTACTCCTTTTCCATCGTTGCAAATTAGGCATCTCTTTGCTGAGTTGGCCACTTAGTTCGATCTGAGTGTGAATGGCAATGCCAATGGGGAACATGGCCAATTGTCATTAATTTTAAAAAAATTCTCAATGGCAAATTTCCACTCTTTGTTCCTTCTCTGTTCTTCATTGTTTTTAAGAGCCAGAAATGGAGACTCAAAAATGTGGAAATCGATTTTGTGAGATGAAAGAAGTCAAGGAAAAAGCTTTTTTCACAAGACCTGTGTCAGCGTGAGATTTCAACTGTCGCATTTCGAGTTTCATTCACAATGTTGCCTTGGACTTTATTTTTCCGAATAGTTCCTGTGCCAAAACAGAGATGATACCTGAAGACTTGGATATTTCTTGATGAAAATGTCACCTTTTTAAACATGGTCATTAACAAAATGAACTTCATTTCCTTCTTTAGGCTTATCTCGATGGCTTACGGTCAAATTGGAATGATCCAGGCAGCAGCTGGTTTCTTCGTTTACTTTGTCATCATGGCTGAAAACGGATTCCTCCCCAAACGTCTGCTTGGAATTCGTAAATACTGGGATTCCAAGGCAGTAAACGACCTCACAGATTCATATGGCCAAGAATGGGTGAGCAAGCACTTATTTTTTTTTTATTGCTAAGGGAAGAACAATTAGGTAAGGGCTTTCGGCTTGATAAGGATGGCAACCTTACTTCTTCTGTTGGGCAAACACCAAATGCGCAGAAAACACTAAAGACCATGAACTGCAACTTGGCATGATTCAAACATAATTGTGTTTCCCGTATCATTGACGCTCACATAGAGCGGCTGCCGAAAGTGTCTTTTCATTGGCCGTCAGGCTATGAATGGCGAGACGCAGGCTGCTGTTTCAAAATTTTCTATTTTTTTTTAATGAAAACCCTGCCAGCTGATCCATGCACAGTGCAACTCCAAATCCTGCCCATTTCAGGACATTGCACCCAATCATCGGCATCGCAAAATCCTATTGCTGAAATTACAGAGACTCTTGGCAGATACAATGAAGAAAACATTTGTTGGGAGGCATGGTGCCGGCCTCCCCTTCCTTACTATGCTCCACACCACTTGCGCAGAACCTTCAGAGAGTGTTTCTTGTTGTTTCCGAACCACAAACCCGAAATGTCAGCATAGGTAAGTCCAACTGCATCTGCCTCTGAAAAAATTGCCCGATTTTAACAAAATGAGTGGCTATGTTGCAGCCTTGCCATCCTGGAATCATGCAGAAGTGTCCGTGATATTATTGTGATGTGTTGAAATAGTTGACATGGAATTTTGTAAATTCTGTGACACAAATGTATTCAACAATAATAAAACACGTCTCCGCTCTGAATTGAATAAAAAATTGACATGTGTTGGTTGTTTCCCAAATAAAAATCAAATGCTTTTTGTTGGTCATGTAGCGTAAATCGCTGTCATTTTGCTAACGGAAGAATTTAATCTCCTTTATCCGGTTGTTTTTCTGACTTTTGCAGAATACACAGATCGGAAGTTTGGAGTACACTTGTCATACTGCCTTCTTTGTGTCTATTGTTATTGTCCAATGGGCTGATTTGATCATCTGTAAAACTAGACGAAACTCCGTGTTTCATCAGGGCATGAAGTGAGTTACCTTATTTGATTGCTTGTTTGCTACGAGAGGAATGTCCGGTCCAATCCCATCACTTCACCCTCTCCCGTGCTTGGGAAGAGGACCTCAAGTTGTTGGGTGCCCCAAAATGGTTGCTGCTGCTCACACATGCAAGAAAAATACTGTTCGTGATGACGCAGTGAGCCCATGTAAAGAACCACCAAATTTGAAGCACTGCCTGGATTATTGTTACACAAGGTCTTGCTTGACAAAATTGACTGATCCCACAAATCCTTTTACCGCAGATAGGCAACACCATAAGGAAATTTCTCTTCTGCACTGATCAGTGAATGAAGAGTTGTAACGGACGTCAAATCGATGGAAACGTCTTTTTGCACTCAACAAGCACACTAGTGCTCAAACTCTTCTTCTGTTTGTTGTCGGATTTCTTTTAATTTCTTGGCATCAGGATTTTTCTTTTGCCGGCCCCCCACCAGCTCCTCAGATTAACCATCCAGCTGAATGGTGGAACTTGAAACTCTACTCCATCATGCGATGTGGAAATGTTAACATTCCATGGTCGATGAGTAATCTTGAACATTCAAGATAGTGATTGCCACAGACAAAAGCTGGAGACTGTCAAGGCGGAGCTGTGTCCTTACCTGATTCCCATTTTCTACTGATGTAATTTCCATGCCATTTTTAATCATTCATTCTACAATGGAAATCGGACCAGGATGGAGCTCCACCTTGGCCGTCCTCACCTTATTTTTATTTGCGGCAATTAATGCTGTCAACTATGGTGGAGACGGGAGTAGAGTTTCAAGTTCCACCTTTCAACAGGATCTGAGTTAACATGCCAAACAAGTTTAATGCTGAAACGTTGAAGGGAATCTGGCAGCAAACTGACAAAAGCACTTGCGCAAAGAATTAAGTAAAGTTGAAGGATTGGAAGAAACTGGCAAAGCAGGCGGAAAAAGTTATGCTATTGAAGGTTTTCACAAATGAACAAAAGATTTGGCAAAAATTTAATCCTGAAATTTAAGGGTTTTTGGCAGAAATGCAAAGGCCTTTCCTTTTAATGCTGAAAGGAAGGGAATTTGGATTAAATACAAACTTGGAAAGAAATTTAATGCTGAAAGTTGAAGGGAATTGGCCCTTTTAAAACATTGCAAAAGTTTAATGCTGAAACGTTGAAGGGAACCTGGGAAATGGGAACCTTTTTAATGGTAAAGGAAGAATTGGAAAAGAAAAGCACTTCGCCAGGTTTATTGAAACGTTAAGGGAATTGGCGCAAATTAAAACATTGAAGGTTTAATGGAAACGTTGAAGGAACGGCAAAACACAAACACTTGCAAAGAAGTTTTTTTAAAGTTGGGGTCTGGCGTTACGGACAAATTTCATTGCGCGTTTAATTTGACATTGGGGAATCTGGGATGACAAAATTCCTTCCATTGTTTGCTGTTTTCCATCAAATTTAATTGATTTTTGATAAAAAAAAATCCATTTATTTCTTTTTTTTTTTCAAGAACCGGGTTTCCTTTTTTCATTTGAAAAAACTGGAGTTTGATTAAATTTCCAGGATTTAAAGATTAAGAGAAATTTCATGAAGTTAAGGTTTAACCATTTCCATTTTAATTTTTTCAATTTTTAAGCCATTGGAAAGAATT
>JASGXE010007543.1:0-19117 GCA_030068105.1 Sinentomon sp. SZTP_YWyxl | reverse complement strand
ATTTCAACCCATTTGAAAGGAAGTCCTCTTTTTTATATCTCAGGGATTCCAAAAAATTTAAGCCCTTTATTCCTTTGTCCTTCAAGTGTTTCAAAAAATACCCCGATTTTGGAACCAAGCTTGAAAATTCGGTGTCAATAATTAAGGTTCGGCCATTCCGTTTCTTTTTTTTTATAATTACTTCGTGAATTCGTTTTGGGACCATAAACAAGATGGGGGGTAAGGGCTACATTACACTCTAAGATTTTTTATTTGTATTGCCGTGAGGACCAGAAAATTTGCCCGAGGTGTTTTGGAATTGGAGTTTTGGGTAATTCATAGGAAATATGTCGGGTTTTTTGTCGTTTTCTGATTACCAAAAAATCAGCTTCTGTGCTCGTGGCGATAAGAAGTTTTCATTCCTGCTTTCGTTGCGGTTTGCATGGTACCTTTTAATCTCTCGCATTGCAACTCTTATGCACTCTTTGTAACAGTGATAGTCCTGCCGTTTCTTGTGTACTTCTCACGGGATTCGCAAACTCTCTTGCTGCCCCTTTTATTACAATTTGTCTGTGCACAGTGCTTTTCAAAAAAATGATGGCGGTCGATTTTTGGAAGCACGCCTGCATCCGTCGGTGTCAACTCATATGTAGGCTTCGGCATGTAGCACGGTTTCATTAGTATTTCATTTTATATATCCCATACGCTAATTTGTCATGCAGTTCGGCGATAGGGGCCACGTTGAATGCTCGGTTTCACGTTGTCGTCCACTCCCACATAAGACATTTCAGTGAGTCATGCATGGGCTCCTCGGAAGGTATTATATTTGGTATTAATCAAATGTGTGGATGGTGCTCCGCGGCCAGGGGATATTTTCCCAAAACTCGGGATCGGAATATTAACTGGGCTTAGACACTTTTTGGGTTATTGTCATGAATACAAAAGCTAAATTTAGTAGCCACTTCTGGTTGGTATCGAATGGTTTCTATGAATGGGAATTAAAATCCCAAACACATACACCACCTGTCATATGGCTTCCTTCCGTAATGAACTGGAAGGCAGAGTTGATAGCAGCTAAAATGGAATGACAGATTCATTGCACAAGCTACGCGGGACTCTTGCAAGTTTTTTTGTCCAAACATGTGGAAATCGGCACCCAGCCTGATGGATATCGTAAAACAAACCTCCAAAGGCGGAGAAAATTGCCTAGGTTTTCACCCTCAAACATTTTTGTAGGGGGTATCCGCGATATGATCGCAGTCATCAGTCACCACACGACTAATCACGAAGACAACCGTTGTGCTATCGTGCATTGTGTGGAGGTTCATATTTTCGAACAACCGTTGAACTTTTTGACACACTGCAGATTCTCCTACTTGTTTCCATTGCGTAATTATTTACAAAATCTGAACCCGTCATAGCTCATCACTGACACCAATGATGTAGGTTTGGAACAAAACATGCCATAAAAGTGTCCTTATATACAACGTGTCCCGAAAAAAATTTCTCCAAAATTCATGGAGATGTTCCTGATGGCAAAACAAATCGAAATTAATCAGTAAAAATTGCTCCTGGCTACCATTTCCATGTGGTAGCCCCCCAAAATACCCCAAAAAAAGGTCCATTTGGGTTATTCAAGATGGGGGTTCGATTTCATCGTAGAACAGTTAACTTTTCAGTACATGTTCCACGGATAAAGTAAAACAAAATAATCAGTAACAAAATAACTTACGAGCCTCCGTTTTCACGTAGTGGCCCCCCGAAATCCAGAAAACCCAATTTCTGATTGTCTTGTTTCGACTGAGATATGAAGAGAGAGGTCGCCGTGCAAAAATTAATTTTCGAGGACAGATTCCCAAAATTAAGCTGATCAAAAAATGTTCAGTCACAAAATGTGCTATGACTAACCATTTCCACGCAATAGTCACCCAAAACCGGTGAAAAGCGTATCTTTTTCAGGGCGTTCCGACGGTTGGGGTTACCACGAAAAAAGATACGCTTTTCTCACGTATTTGGGTTGCTATTGCGTGGAAATGGGCAGTCTTAGCACATCTGGTCACTGTAGATTTTTCTTTGTTCAGCTTACTTTTGTGAATGTGTCCTCGAAAAATGGCTTTTGTGCGGCGATCCTCTCTCTTTCATATCCTAGTTGAAACAAACCATCACAAATTGGGATTTTTTGGATTTTGGGGGCCACTGCGTGAAAACAGGGGACCGTAGGTTATTTTTTACTGAACATTTTATGTTTTACTTGATCCGTGGAACATGTTCTGAAAATTTGACGGTTGTACGTTGAAATCGAACCTCCCCCTTGAATACCTCAAATGGGCCCATTTTGTGGGCTTTGGGGGGCTACTAAGTTCAATGCTTACATGCTACTAAGCATCTTTAAAGCACATACTAAGTAGCATCCATCGTAAGGCATGCTACTTTATATAGCCAGGGATACCAGTGGGAGGACAAGCGCTACTATCCCAAAGGATACCACTTTCCCTAGTATTTTTCTTAGCGTGTATCTACATGGACAAAGCTTTTACCTTTGAATCCTCAAGGAGGCTTGCAGAAATTCCGTCTGCAGAACAGAACTGATTACATGTTACAACGATGGAGAGTGAATAAATCACTAAATTGACAAAAAGTTTGGACACCAGCTACAATGCATGAGTGCTGAGATCCAAAGTGTGGTTGCGTTATGAAACATTCGCTTCTGCGTTATGAAATATTCGCTTCTGCGGAAATATGGACATTCCAATGTCGTATGACCCGTTTTATCATCGGTAATACGCGCTTTCATTGATTTCAGTGATCAAAGTACATTTCTCGAATGGCAAAGATTATGACAGCCCATAACAGTTTGCATTTCGAAACAGACTTTTCTCGTGCGAACAAATTCCACAAGAACATTGCTGCAATTTCACGCTGTCTTCAACGCTGCACGTACTCGCTTCGTGGCTCCTTGATGGCTATTTCTCTAAATTCAATTCGACAACACCGCTGGTTGCAAGCTTCACCACTCTCTTTGGTACGAGTTACATTTCACAGTGTTTCCGTTCCTTCTCATTTGTTATTTACCATTGATCTGCGGCTTGTTTTACTCATGGTGAAGACAATTTTCAGTTGCAATAACACTTAACACCATTGCGATAGAGAACTTCTTTCAAGATCACGTACTTGCATTCGAAACTTGCTCTTTCACGAGCGTCTTGAACTGCAGTTTCGCGTCGGCATTGTCATCCAACAGCAGTTTCGTAATCAGTGTCGTATCTTTCTGACGTGCAAGATCTATGAATGCTTTTCGAAGATATGGACTCCCGTCTCCGTAGTCATTAAGTTCTGGAAAGTAAAAGTTGCAACTTGAAAGCATGAAATAGTTTCCTGAAGCTACTTAGTCGTAGCAGGGAATGGTAGGCCACTCGTTATTAAGTACGGAAAGGTAGAGCGTCAGAATCAGAGGGAGCTGTGTATCGATTTTTCGAAACAATATTTGATGTCCTCGGAATGTTCCATTTATTTGAAAATACTAAATATGAGCAAGATTTGACTAAATACCGTAGAAAATTCAAATAACTTGCTAATTCAAAAAAAGCCTATGGTTTTCTCGCTTTTAATCTTACTTTACATCTTTTCAAAACCAGGGTACGGTGCCAAATCCACAGATTCCGGAAATACAAGAATGGTTTCATCAAAACTGATTCAAGATGTGAATTTGAGTGAAAAAAATATTATTTCTCAGCGTGAAGGTAAAAGATCATCATTCTTTGTGCCCGTACGTATCTCTAATGTCCAGCCCACATCCATGACTATTTAAAAACCAAAGGAACCGAACCAATTATGCAGATTATGCGTGCTTGAATGAGCGATCTCTGTTCCCTTATTTGCAAAAGTAGTTTCGAAATAACTGTAAGAGCGTAGCGGGATAGACGATAATCCTATCGATTGAAGCAACTAATATTATAATATACTTTTGTACAATAGAAAGTAATCGTAATGCATTTTATTATTCCATTCTCGTGTGATTTTACGCAAAGAACGGAAAAAGTAAATATGTGTCATGAAAATCGATCAGTACATGAATGGCAGGGAAAAATGCAAGTCTGCAAAATTGGCTCAGAATTTCTCTGTAAAGCGTGGCACATAAGAGACTTATTGCAAAAACGGGGAACTCGAAAATATTGCCCATTTTTCATGACCGTGTATTCAGTTACTTCCAAATGCAAACCAACAACAGGTTTACAGCAGGGACACTGTTAGGAAGCCTGGCATTACCATCCTCTACAGAAATGCTTTCTCGTATTTCTGACCTGCGTTGCCGTGGAAATTTTAGCGCTGCCAAAAACAGCATCAGTAGGTTGCTGATGTTGATGCGATTTTGTTGCACCAAACTCTAAGCAAAACGGAATTTACCGAAAAGAAACGCATTTTAGCAAGTTCGCTTCTCGCCGAAAGTGCGCAACGAATGCTTCAAGAATTGCCAGCTCAACTACAAACGCGCGAGAAAGCAAAATTTGGCGACTTACCCTCAATATTGTCATTCACCTCTTGGAAAATCTTTTTCATGGCTGTCTTATTCTCATCTGGCTGACTTTCAAAATCGAAGTATTTCGCAGGCGTGTCAATGTTTACCAGTATTTCTCTTTGTTTATTTGACACCACGGGACTAGACATCAGTGTACCTTTAACCTCCAACGACTGTGGCAAATTCGATAAGATTGCCGGAAATTCATTCTGGAGGAATTCTGGACCGAAAAAAAGGTTGACAAAAGTTTTTGCATTCCGCTAGAGTTGCTATTACTAAGTTCTAAATCGCACTGATCCAATAAGTAAATAATATTTCTTTTTCCTGAAGCACTTGGGCAAAACTAACTTAACTTGGGCAAGCGCAATGGTTACTGATCTAAATTGTGCGCTGCGGAAATTAATTAATTTAATTTTCACTACGTTCGATTAATTTGCTACTGAACGATAAATGTCTCGTAATAAAACAGAGTAGTTGAAGACAAGAATCGGAGGTTTTCTGCAAAGCGTCTAAAATATGCACTAAACGGTGATTAATTATATTTCCAGCAATTTACCATCATTTGAATCCAACATTTTACGAGACAACATGCTTGAGAGCAATCATACAAGCTCAGTAATTGTATGTTTAACACACGCGATGCATTTATTTCCAGAAAATCCACCAGAAATCATTTTTGTGCTCAATCATTCAATCGATTCACACGAGACTTTCCCTTTCCAGCGATTAATCAATGACTTTTTTGCGCGAATTAATCCATACTATACGAGTATAATTATTGTGACTATACGAGTATCACCTGCTGAGGTAATAAAAATCCACTTTGCCAAACATGTTTTGTGCGCAAGCATCCATATTCGTACAATAGAAGTGTACACAGTGCCTAAAATGTTACGAAACTCACATGCCTACTTATCACATTCCCATCGTGTCATGCTTTTTTCGCAAACTTAGTCCGGTGAATTGCCTGATAGATTTTCGTGGCTTTAATATCCTGCCAGCTCGTTTTCGAAACATACCGAAATCGCAGGTTGCATTGACGTCATTTTTTATGCAGACATTCTTAAAGCACATTGATCAAAGGCAAACTTGAAAGTGAATATTGGCAGCTGCATCGGTGATGTAGTGGTCAAAGCACTGGACTACTAATCCGACCCATTTGGATCGATTCCAGCAGGGACCGATTTTTTTAGATTTTCCTGGCTGGAGAACCAAAACATTTTTCGGCTGGGGGACACCAGGCGGTAGGCGGAAACCTGAAGCATGTCAAGGTAGGTTATGAAAGATTAGGTCAGGTTGAAATAGCTTTATAAATTTTCGTTAGTAGTGTTGTAAATGAGGTTCTTTTGCAAATTGCAAAAAAACCTCATTTACAACACTACTAACGAAAATTTTACCGAAATCGCGTCTCGAAAATACGCATCCTGCCACATTTCATAGTTTCCGTCTGTGAGGTTCGCCTTTTCTGTCCAAATTCCACAACTGGTTGCATCATTTGCAAAAATAGATTCATGTAAAGATCGAATATTGCGGCCACGGAAATAACAATTTCGAGATAATAATAGTTTTTTCTGCTGCGTAGCGTTTTGTCGTAGGTAGCAATCCCGGTGGCCATTAAGACACGAATTGTTACTTCGTGCAACATATCAGTCGAGTAAGAAAATTTATTCTTGAATCTTGAGAAAAGAAATGAATTATGATTATTGCATTTTTCACATTCGCCGGGAAAGGAAAGCGATAATCTTGTTCGGGAGAAATAATATGCTTGTATTGCAGAGTGGACTTTGTACCAGCTATGTTCCAAATCATCCGACAGCAAGCAACTCGAAGTGTGGAAAACAATCCCGAATATTCAAGTTTCTACCGGCGTTTAAAAATTCACAGGAAAGAAACCCCAGAGAAACCCCAGGGTGAGTTCCATAGCTCTGAAAATATTGCTTTGGCAAAGTCCTGAATATGTGAACATGGTTTTTCTGTGAAGTTGTTTTCACTTTAAGTATCTATTACAACCAAAATTGCCCGGGTGCCAAATCAGGACAATGGGCTTCAGGAGGCAGTTATTATAAGATATGGTGTTTTTCATCCAAAATCTAAAACTTGGGCATTTGTTGTGAAAAGGGAATGTTCAAGATTTCAAGAATCAGCCAAAAACAATATTTTCAGAGCTCGGAACACACCCTCATCTAATTACCACTGTGCCATGAAAAATTGGCAAAGATGTCTGCAAATTTGTGCTGAAAGAGCTGCAGAAATATTTTGAAGCACGGAACTAAATAAAATCTTGATAGCGGTAAGAGTTTCTGAACTACAGGGCGATGTGAAAAACTTTTCTAACGCCCCTCATACCATTAATTTCAAGGTAAACTTGACGCAAAATATTTAATGGTTAGGCTTTTCCAGTTCTCAATTTTACCCTTTCAAACGCAAGCAAAGGTCCACTTCGATGATCATCCCGTTGGTCATACGGGCATCATCGGTCGCTCAATTTTCAATGTTTGTACTCATGATGAAGTGAAGTGAAACCTTTCAGTCAACAAACGTGCCTGGGCTGTTCCCTTTCTTGATAAGATATCCCAGGAGAGAAAAAAATGTGTTGTTGTTTATCTGACGGCACAAGTCGACGAATTCATAACCTCGACCGACTGGCAATGCTTTTACACTTTTCGAGGGCATGGAGCCAAGACAAAATATTTTTTCCTGCACATATCATTGGTTGTGCATTTTTTCATCGAGTAGAAACTCAACGAAGAGTCAATGTTCTCTATTCAGATTAATTTTTGCAATATTGGCAGGAGAATGGGGACTGTTCTAATATTGAAGAAACACAAGACCGGAACGCATTCTGTCTCTCGTCAAGTTTGAATCACTTAGGCGCAAGGAACAAGGCTGTCTAGATCATTTATGACAGCCATGTGTAACACCATTATTTCGAAAATTACAAAATTGTGAGCGATATCTAATAAAAATCTGTCAATTTTGTATGCAGATGACAAGCTCACTAATATATTTCTTTGTTGATTCATCCTTAGTAATAAGTCCAGTTTTTGTTATTTGTGGAAAGATCTGGAGAGAATCCTCATTTCCATCCTTTATCAGGATCATCTCTGTAAGAGCACGAAGGGCTTCGAGAATAGCGTCTGTTTCATCACGTTCCTCCAAAATTGTCGACAGATCATAGGAAGAAAGCAGATCCAGCTCGCTTACAGTCAGTGCGCAGCGTGGTACGTCAGTTACGAGTGGATCTCCGCTATCGTTTCTGGTCACCATCAGCTGGTTATTGTCAGCGTTGTAGAGAGTTTGTAAAGCTCTGACAAGTCCCTCGGCTATCCGGTCTGAGAGAACATCGTCGGCGATTCCTTCAGTTTGAAAGAGATTACGCTCTCTCACAAATTCATCGTACAACCTCGCCAAATCTAAACAGTCCACGTGGGGATTACGAAAGAAAAAGTTATGTAATTTAGAGGTAGATGCAATTCAGAATGCAATTTTTCTTTAGGTACCGATTCAGCAGAGCGTTTTCACGACTCCATCGAAAACAAAAGGTAAGAGTAAGCAGACCAGACAACACTGCGGCATAAGATCAAATATGTGCTCCAGAGCAATGTTATCCATGTGAGAACAACACTTCTTTAAAACGGTCTGCCGCATAATGTCGCGGTGACCCCGGATTATTTATGCGCAATAACGTAATTTTAGGGGTGTTCGGTCATTTTCCCCTTGTATCTCCAACCCTTTTCATCACAAAAATGAGGGTTTAATGTTTTTGTCACAGTTTTGTCATTTACAGAAAGATGCCCAAATTGTAATTTGATCAACAAAATCCTAAGCTGGTCCTTTCTATAAATGGATTATGACTTGCCACAATACACTTCAGATATAAAAAAACCTCCAAGATTATGTTGGAAAAAGGGAAAATCTCACACAAAAATCAGATTATGAGGTCGCGGAAGACATCAACGGTGCTTTAACACTAATTCCACTTGAAGTTATAAAGCGTTCATTGGCCTTGCCGCACCTCTTGCGGTTGGTATATCGAGTTCAAGAGAGCACACAAAATTTGAGAGCACAGCCACAATCACATGAATTTGGGTTTGTGTGGTGCCTCCATAATATGTCAATTAAGCTGCAATATACACGGTTAGATTTTGCAACCGCCCAAAAATTGAAACTTCTATTACGTATCTCCTAGAATATACTTGCGAGAATGCTTGTGCCGGAACTGAACCGAATTGAATTGGATTGACCCTTGCGAAAAAGATCATGATTTTTTTCATGACCTTTCCCTGACTATCATGGAAGAAGCACGAAAAAATGGTGGATATTTGACTGTCATTGAATAACCATCGACAATGGGGTTTAAACATCTTTGCCGGAAAAGAATTCCAGTCAGAAATCACTCGCTGAAGAAAAGTGTATTCATGATTTCATCCGTTTTTCTTGAGGTGTCTTTTCTTGGGTGTCACTTCTGCAAGATGCAATAACTGCAAAGACTGTCAAGTTGTAAAATGTGCAAATTTTTGAAAAATCTGGGTGCAACCTGGGCACCACATCCCAGTGAAAAAATAAAAGATAGCCAAGAACACAGGGAAAATCTCTGTAACTCATCAACTGTTTTCCTCGAACATGGTTAAAATTCACCGAAACCTAAAGTGAATTCTTCACACTTCTGCACAAATTCGTGGATATGGACACGAAAAAATTAAACAAAGGTGACATAACTCACATAGTGGTAGCAACATTCTCTGACACATATGTTTCCAGAAATCAAAGTTTCTATTTTAGGGCCGCTACATGGTTAAACTTTATGCCCGTTCTCGGTATTCAAAATAATGAGGAAATATTCATGCACAAACTGTGTTTAGATTTCTATTTTTAGTTTCCCTAATTTCGGAAGTCATACGTCCGGCTGCCATTTGTGTGACCAAACGAAGTTAAATGGGATTGTTTTGGTTTCATGAGCTGAAGCGCATTTCACGCAAATTTCCACGTTTGTGGATTCGTTTGTGGCCACCATCTTCTCCTGCTGACTACCACAACTGCAGTCGTACAAAGTCCAAGGACAGATGGCTTTTATCACTAAACGAGGAGTTAGAAGGCCTCGACGTCCAGAGACCCTTCTAAAAAGAAAAGCAGGCTTGGTCAAACCTTAATTTGTTTCACTTCTGAAACAGTTTCGGAAGCGTCAATTGAATCGCAACAACCAACTAGCGTTGGAATCGAAACCTCCCCAGTAGATTTTTTTCATAAACAAGTCAGCAACACTTATTTTTGAGTTGTGGAAACAAAGAAGCTTCAATGAAACAGTCAATTTACCACTAAGCCTGTACAGGATTAATTAGACAGCATTTTGAAAAGTTACAACTCGTATTGTTTCACAATATGCATAGCTTTTCTTGTTATTGTTCCACACTGCTATTTCACGACATTAATGCCCGAGCTTTACTATTTCAGTTGATTCATGACTCTCCACGAGATACTTTTTGTCAAATGATGACTCGACAATTTTGATCTTTTCTTTAAAAAGTACAGGATAAATGTTTTAGGTACATTTGAACTTCTCCGAGATTTCGCATTTTAAGACGTATTCCATGTTATTCAATGTAATGGGCAATATAGGGCGTTGCATGTGGGAACATTTTCCTCTGAGGTCATTTTCAAATGCACATGGTATTTGTTCGGAGGATTTTGGTGACAATAGTTTTGGGAGCTAAAACTCAGTAATGTGGGGTCGTGCAATATTTCTTTAAAGAACAATTCCAACCACTTATGCCTGAAGAAAACATCCTTGTTCTCTTTTCCGCATTTTCCTCTGGACATGGGCATTACTGATCTCCTCACTAACTCACACTCTCTCTCTACCTCCCTCCCACCCTACATCCCTATCTCCATAACTCCTCTCTTTTTGTCTCTTATTCCTTTTTTTTCTCGTTCTTTCTCCCTCACACTTTATCACTCTCTGTCTCTCTCTATCTCTCAAAATATCTCTTACTATCTCCCTCTCCCTCTGCCACACCACCTATCTGACCTTCTCTCCCTGCCCCCTATCTCAACTCACTCCCTCTCTATCTCTGTATCTCTACGTATGTCTCATTTCATCGTCAACGTCAGCTCATGTTTGAGGTGCATGACCACCCTTTAAATTCCAAATCAATAGAAACAGGGTTTGTTGTCAGGTCCCGTATGTCGAATGTCGAATATAGATAGAAAACGCACGGAAAGAGTACGTATCGCTGATAAAGTAGAAGAGCGATGGTAGAAATATACCGAATAGGAATATGTTCATCGTTAATGCCTACGTAATGAAAACATGAAGTAAAGTGGACATGTTACTGAACTTGGAACTACTGCAGGAGGACACAATGGTCGCGACAGTGTACTGTCACGCAGACAGAGAAGGTGTTTGTAGAACTTACTTTGTAAGCATTCGCGACGTTTCAAATAAATCTTCCTCACTGCGGTCTTGGCCAGAATAACCTTACTCTGCACGTTATCGGTTTGTGTAAGCTGAACGAATGGGTCAGTAGAGGTATCTTTCACTGCCATAATCTCGTCATCAGACAAGAACTCTCTTAGAAATTTGTCGTACACTGGCATCAGTACTGTATTGTCGGGATTCCTTAATGCCTTCCAAAAAGGGATCATCGTGGTCATGATAAGTTCTTCCCCTTTCAATTTCATAAATCGACTTTCTTCTTTCTCTTTGGGTACAGAGAATAAGTATCCTGTTCAAAATTTGCAGTAGAATATTTAGATAAATCCACTCAAATTCTATCTCAGCTAAAATTTTGAAGATTGAGTGGTCACATGCTGGTGCACTGCAGAACGAAGTGATATTTATTAAAAAAATAACAATACTGCCACTATGGTTAAGTGGTGGCAGGGCGACGAATGTTATTATTCAGAGTCAGAAAGTCAAGAGAATAAAAAGCTAAGAGAATAAAAAACACAAAATAAAGAAGACGAAAAAGACAAGAAGACAAAATTGGATCAAACTGACTGATATGCTGTGGAAGTGCGACGCCTGTCAACACCAGAGCTCTTGATAAGATTAGGAATTCTGACGAAAGGCTATTCCAATCCCTGATTGTCTTTGGGAAAAACGAGTTGAACAGAATATTTGCCTTACAAATTTGGGAACGTTAAGAAAGACCATTGTCAGTTCTGCGTTGGTTAGTCTTAACAAAATAGGGCTTATCGGCATACGAAAATTCACAGAAGCCGTAATAATGTCAGAAAAGAGCCTAATCCTTTGCTCCCTATACGTCTTGATGCCAGGTAGTCGAGACCAAGACAATTTAGCAAGTTTGTAACACATGCAGTCCGCTCATAGCTTCCTGTTATCATGCGTGATGCTCGTCTCTGAACCATTACAATTTTGGCGATGTCACACTGGCGAGTAGGGTCCCACACAGCACATGCATATTCAAGCAGGGGCAGTACGATCGATTTATAGGATTTTAATTTAGCTTGCTGGGAGGAAGAGCACATGTTTCTATTTATGAAAGCAAGAGTTTTCCTGGCCTTATCGCAGGAAAATTAATGTGATCTCCACAGGTGAGATTAAAGCAGAGGATAATGCCTAGATATTTAAATCTCTTCACGTTTTCAAGGGGATGATAATTAATTTCGTAAACGACCTCATCCATGTCAAGAGTTTTGAGGGGTGGCAGAAAGACCATGTATTTTGTTTTGGTAGTGTTAATCTTCATGCCCCAGGCGTCGCACCATGCAGACACCCGGTTGAGATCCGACTGTAAGCGGTGGGAATCCTCGGATGAAATGACAGGACTGAAAATTACAATGTCATCGGCAAACATTCGGATGCTCGAATGCAACCCGTGCGAAATGTCAATGATGTAGATTAAAAATAGCAAAGGGCCTGGAACACTGCACTGAGGGACTCCCGACCTAACGTTAACTTCGGGGGGATTTCGCCCTGAACAGAAACCACCTGGGTACGATTAGCCAAGGAACTTGACAACAACCTCAGAATAAAGGCGGGAAAACCTCAGTTTTTCATTTCATCCAACAACTTGTCCTGGGGGACAAAATCGAAGGCTTTTTTCAGGTCGATAAAAACTGCATGAGTGCGTGGTTGCCTTCATCCATATTTATTGAAATTTCATCCACATTTAGGAGAACCTGGGTCTCGCAAGGCATCTATTCCCGGAATATCCAAATTGATTGGGATGAAGGATATCCTTTTTCACTAGGAATATTGAGAATAGCGGTTGAAAGTATGAACATTCGAAGATTTTAGAAGAAATACACGTGGAAGAGATTGGGCGATAACTTTCAGGTCAATTGGTTGAAGCACCTTTCTTCTTAATTGAAACCACTATTGCTTTCTTCCAATCATCTGGCAGCTCACCGACGGTCAATATACGTGTGAAAAACGAGGAAAATGTGGATCAGGCGAAAGTTCCTTGATCAAACGACCAAGGAGACAGTCCGGACCCATTGCTTTATTTGGATTAAGTTTGCCTAAAAGTTTCGCAATCCCTGAAGCTGTGATTTTGTGTAAGAGCTGTTTACCGGAGTTGCCTGGATCAAAATTCACACTTGACAGGATGCTGGCGCGAGTTCCAGAAATGAGATTCCAACCGATGGCCAAGTAAGGGGCTGGACCGTTACAATCCTTTAATGATCTTAGATACTTCCAAAATTTGCGACAATATTTGTCCTCAAGAGAGTTGTTCATGTATGAATTGAACAGGTGCGAATTTAAATCGGATATGTTTCATATGATATGAAATGTTATTTTTCAATTTATAGGGCAGACTCTTTGTTTCATGAATGATGTGTACTTTTTTGCATTTCGTGCTTTCCTCCACTGATTTGGACAAATTTTGCAAGGATGAGGTTGAATGATTTCACCGTCAATGAGATTCCAACCGAATCAGAGCGCAAAACCAAGAGCTGAATCAGCGCACAAAAACTGTTAAAAGGTGGCGGATTGAAATGAAGGAAGGGTCGTTTGCTGTGTTTAGAGTCATTCTCGACCCCACACACCACGAATGAATATATTCTATAAAATAATATATTCATAAAAATATATTATAATAATTTAATAATATAATAATTTAATAATGAAATATATATAAAATATATCATAAAAAAATATAAAAAGCTCGGGTGACCAATATATCTTGCGCACAAAGTCCAATCTCGCAAGAAACGTTCTCGAGAATGATGTTTGTGAAAAGAACAAACAACTAACGGCCACGAGCAGTCCAGTGAGAAATACCAGTGCAAAGAAAGGACATTCGGTTTTTAATTACAACGGCATTGCGTTTATCTACGACTCTGTAAACAGTGTAAAATATGGAAAAGTCACTTCCGTTTATTTTGTAGAAGTCATTTACTTCATATAGAGGCTGGTTAACATAAACAATTTTGTTAAAGTCACCAAAGACAGCGTTGTGACATACGAGTAATTCTCAAAAAAAAACATATCAAGGCCTATCGATAAATGGATCTATAAACGGGTAACCATGTAGGAATTAGCATCCCCCTTTTCTATGTTTCTGAAAAATCAAATGAAGATAAATGAAAAGTAAATCTTACCCGGGTCTGCGCCAACGACAAAAAAGGAGTCAAAAAATCTTGTCAGGAAATCGTCGACAATTTCTTGGGAAGGTTTTTCCTCCTGGTTGTAATTAACGAATTTCATATGTCCCAGATTTTTGAAGTTGTTATCAGATGATTTACAGCTGTGCAATATTAAGTTCCAAAACTTATCCCCGAACAACGGAATCGACTCCTCATATTCTGGAACATTGATCTGATTGGTAGCATTCTGATATGCTGCCAGGAACATCAGCAATTCATCGTTGCTTCCAAATTTAAAATGTTTTGCCAGGGAGGCTGTAAGACATGTAAACAAAAAGTAAGCTTCAGACCTTTGCCTTGATCTTTTTATCCAGCATTTCAATTGTGAGGTTTTCGTACTCCAGGTGGCAAAATTCTTCACAGATCGAACTTACCAACTCAGGCGTCATTTTAAAATAAACAGCAACACACACTGCTATTCGAAAAAGAATAACGTTTGCGTAAGGGGTGTAAAGACATCGACATGTTAAAATTTAGTGCTGTCAGAATTCCGCAGAACTTTGACATTTCTCATGTTCAATTAATTTTGGAGAAGTTTTATCATTCTGGTGAAATAGTTTTGCATTCCCTCAAAACTTTCATGTGCCCATATGACGAAAATCCTCGACTTGTAGGTTTTTCACCTGACATGAAGGGGAATTTAGTGGCTACATGGAAAAATGCGTATAATTGGCAATGCGGTTCACATTAAACGAATACCTAGCGTTGTCTGTGTGGTATTATTTTGGGCAAAAATAGGTAAAGTCGAAACTCATCGCAATCTCTGATGCTTTAACCGCTCACAGACTTTCCTGTGTTGGCTTTCAGAACAGCACAAAGCGACATAATAATTGAAAATGTACCTACAAATATTGATGATTTCTGGTTTCGTTGAGCTGTGGTATGTACTTTCAACAATTTTTACAGCTGCAATGGCACAGTGAATTAATCTTTTGATGATTTTAAATAGTCCCCATGCATATTTTGAGACATTAATCTTTAATGATCATTTTTACATTGCAGATAAAAGGCATCCGTTAGACATAATGATTTAAATCCACCAATCAAAACTTGGTAAAATTTTTTGCCGTGTTTAAAACACTATGCGCATTGAATCTGCTCGAGTCGTCACGAAGTCTACTATAGTTTTCTCACGGCGTGCAAATTTTATGAAGGTTTTCAAACTTAGACTTACATTCGTTTGTTTGTTTAATGAATCATTTTATTTCCGATATTTAAATTCGTATTCACGTCTTTATCAATTTCATCAACCACTAAAGTGCCAAAATACACATATTACCTTGTGAATTTCAAACTTTTGAAAATCAATTTCTACAGTGACTCTTAAGTACAACAGAGAGCTAAAACATCTAGCGGACCAAACATGCACGAAATGAACAGATGAGGCATCACCACATTTAAATAAGTTGATTCAAATACCACTAAACTCTGAAAAATGAAGTTTCTGTAACTGTTTTGTACATTTAAACAACCCTGTTTTTGTTCCGGCAGAACTCGAAGAGTCTTTTCTAATGTTTGGAGAAGGAAAAACATAATGAGCGCTTCGAATATTTTTTGGCTTGATATGTCCCATGAGGCTCTACACATAGTTAGCAATGATGTCGTGCGTTTTCAGAAATTTCTGACTGGGAGATTAGGAACAAGACAATTGGCTGCATAATTTGCTGACAAAGTCATGTAGTTGCTGACAACTTCAGTAAAGTTTCAGTACGGAACAACACTGGATTGAAACATGACCGTTTGTTGGACGAATCGCAATGCGAGTGGATTGTAAAAATTTTGTGACAGATATGGGGAAAGTTGCCTTTCACAGCGCAGGCCGTAGCGGACAAAAAAAAATCTCGTCGGTTGGGATCGAAAAAAAAGAATACACTCTAAAATACCTATGCGTAAACACGAAACGGAAATGCTGTTCGTCAAACTTGAAGAGTTGTAATGAGTGGAAAGAGTGGTCCCCAATCAGAATAAGTTTTCAGTATTTTTATGGATTCGAGTATCGTTTCATCTTTTACATTCGACAGGGTGGTAGCCCGTTTAGAATATTTCCATAAAACATAAATTCTTGGAAATAACAAATTGTGATTCTAAGTATTCTGAATGTTCATTTATCTGGTTCCGGCACTTTGCTATATTTGACTGCTTGTTTATTAAAAGTAAAATTCCAATCTTTGCAATATTTATGCTCGGAAAGATGAACAATGACAAATTAAATTGTAGCCGCAAAACATGTCCTAAATTCTTTTCCCATCCGTTTCGGTACAAAAATCAGTCTAGGAACCGTTCAACAGAAGTCATCATTATGGTAACTTACAATGATCGCAATGCCGCGTTTTACGTGTGCTAAGACAATGTGATTCTTTTCAAAGCAGTGCAATTTCTTTGGGACTTATGTTTTAATGCAGGTTTGCAAAGTACAAAGCAAAAAAGAGCGCAATTTCAACGCGAATTAGACTCAGACTTGAAGAGACGATTGGCATATGGTGTTGCTTACGAATTGGTGTTAAACGCCACTCTGCGAAAATATCCACTCTTAGCAACTATACGTTGCACTGACCAATTATCCTTGTGTTATCAGCATCAAAAGGACAAAGGCAGGAGTTCTTCATTGCGATCTACAAAAGATACCTGAAGCTTAAAGCTGTACGGGGAGAATATGAGGACGAACGGCAACAAAAATAGAAAAAATATTGGATCTGAAATCTGGTATCCCCATAATGACTCAGGAAAGTCCTTGGGATTGACAGTTTTCTGCCCAAAAAATTCCCTTTGTAGCTGGAACAGAACGGAACTTCTAGCTGTCAGGATTATGTCAGACTTTGTAACCATTCTCCAGAAAAAAAATTAAAGTGAGGTTCGGCTCGAAGGATCTGATGTTGGGGTTAGCAGAAAGAAATTATCACACGGAGAATCCTTCGCGAGTTTTCCAAAAAGCCTATCTGAAATAAGGAATGGAAATCAATGGTTCAACGATGTTCACAGACAAAATAACCAGCAAATATTCTCCTTGGCGGTGGTATTAGACAATTCCAAATTTCTGCATTCGTTTACGAATTACTTCCCTTCCTTTTTCCGGCAGCGCAATCCGCCCTTGACCACGCCCCGGTATGGGAAAGTGTGTTTTGAGTTCTTCAACATGTGATAGCCACGTATTATACCTCATTGTCACAAGTCGCAACTTGATGCTAGTGAATCTTTTCTCGGAGGATGTTACAAAAAGCTTATGTACCAAAATATGCTTGCTTGTACCCTAATCACGCCTCAGAAGCATGGGCGTTAGTATGTGTATATTGGTGTAATTTTTAGCATATTTCGTAATTTACACAGAAGCTCTCATTTACCGGTGATTTGGTGAGATCTTCTCCCACTGTCGCCCTCGCTGAGAGCAGCACACATTTTGCTAATTTGATTTACTCCAATAATTCGGGGTCAATTTTCGTTGTTTTGCAAGGCAGGGTTGTTATGCGTTAATAACCCTGGTTTTCCAATCATTTTCATCAGCACATTGCATTTGTGTACAATGAAATAAACCCTTTTATTTATGAAGACATTACAATGAAACATACCGTTTTCCGGTTCATCGAGTTTCATAAGCCATATTAATTTGACTAGATTCGGGTATATTTGTGACATGTCCATCTTAATCAGGTTCTGGTAATTCATTTTCATGTTCACACCAGGCATATACATCTGCGCCACATTAGTTATCCTTAGAATTTTACTATCTATAGGAATTGCTGTCCCTTCCAAGTAGTTCATGATAGAGTTACGCAAATCCCCGTTGCCTTCCTCATCCGTGAGTGCCGATGACACAATCGACATCAATTCTGTAAATGACATCCGACCATGAACATTGCATATAAATCAGTAAACAATTTGCGCCTATTTTTGTCCATGTTCATTTGCAACGATGTTTCTGAACTTCAAAATAAACGAAATTGTTCCTGCGCCACACTGTTTACATTTTTACCTTTACTGATAGTTGTGGATAGTGACCAAAAATACCCATGTGCAATTTGCCCACAAAGGGGGTACGAGGAAAAAGTCCACCTGAGTTTTGTAAAACCTGTTTCGGAGGTGGTAATATTATTTGCAGCAGCATCAACCTCCGACGAAGATTTCTGTTGATATTATGCATTAAAAATTCAGTAACCTTACGTGAATCACCCTGAATAGTAAAGAGACTCCAGAGTAGAAAAGTGGACCACGATATTAGTAATTTGTTGAAAGCGGAGCCATTCGGCGCAACGCCCTCAAGATTACTCTCGAAAATTCCTCCGGCGTTTTGTGCTATCCGCTTAAAATACCTCTGGTGTTTTGATGTTTTGTGATACCTAAAGGTGGACAATAACTGATACGTTCTTAGTGTCCACAGTAAGCCTTGTTCCGTGACGCAATGGCAAGATCGGCCCTACCTAGGGGATGATGAGCCTCAGGCACGCTGCCGTTAAAGGATAGAGGTATTCTCAGAGTTCCAAAGGATAGGAGCCACTTTTCAGTAGATCTGAGGAAGACAAAGAAATTTTGAAATATTGCGTTTACGAATTATGTCGATAGCGGTTCATCGCTAAAATAGCAAAAAGGTTTCCCGCTGTGAAGGCATGTGTTCATGCTCCCGCTACATGCGGTCCTGGTTTGACAAAATGCACCCTGACCACTCATGTGGACATTTGGTAGTACAGGGTACGCAAAATGAGATCTTCTTAGGTGCCTGCTGGAATCCGAGTCAAGATTGATCTGTTGCCTTATAGGGAAACGAAAATCTGAAATAAGACGTTTTCCGTTGTTAAAACAACTCCGCGGGCACCCAAAATAGCTCACCATACGATTTTTGAAAATATTTTACTAAGTTTGGGATAGATGCGAATTTTCTCACAGAAATTGATTCATTGATTGATTCCTAGAGGCATTGGGTACACGTCCCGTAGGTCGCAACCCATCTTTAACAATCACATTGGCAACAATCAGCGCAGAGAGCAGAGTTTGTGGGATACTGCAAGAATCAGAATAAAC
>JASGXE010007542.1:0-33568 GCA_030068105.1 Sinentomon sp. SZTP_YWyxl | reverse complement strand
AACCCTTTCCTTACCACAACCTCAACAAAGGCTACATGCACTTCCCGGGCTATTTTCCCTCAGACAGTTTCAATTATTATAACCTTCATGTGCGAACATTGGTCACACAACATAAAACACTCTTGCTATGGCACCAGAGTAAGGACAATCCAGATGCAATTTTCTTGAAACTTAAGCATAGAAAATGCTACAAAAAAAGTATAGAAAATGCTGAAAAACACACCGATGGAGAGAACAGGAATGGGGCCAAATAAAAAGAGAAAAAACAGACCTCGCCAGAAAAAATGAGAAAGTGTTGTCGGAAGTTATTGGATGGCCCGTGTGTCATGCCAATCTCAGCCAAGAACAAACAATAATTGGATGGCTCTATGAGGCTAAGGAATTCCTGAGAATCCGATACTTTTAGATATTGCTCAGCTTTCGGAACTGTGATTGAATGAGGTCCCCGATACCAAAATTTTAAACACTTCTCAAGAGAGATGAAAATTAGATTTTTTCCCATTTAGTTGTTGAGTCTGGGACGATAGCGGTTAGTGGAAAAACGACACACAATGGACAGAATTTCCGATGTGTCTTCAAATTTAATTTTGAGAGATAAAAAACTAGCGTGCAACCATTTGGTGCAGTTACTGCAGTTCACTTTTTAATAGAAAAATTCCATTGCTCCCTTCTTTCAGTGGAAGGGATGGCTATTTTCTTTCCCATCGCCTTCAGGCAACCCCTGTTTGACATGTGAATGGCTTGATTGGGAACCGTTCAGTTTCCAAATGGCGACCGCGACAAATTTGGTTGTGCCAGTTGTCCTTTGGGGGCAGTCTGCACCGACCCACTGCATTTCGGCAATCTACCTGTCATTTGACAAGAAATCACTTGTGACTGGCAGCTACGACGGCCAATTATGTTTGTGGGATGTCCAGCCGGATTCATTGCAGGTTTGTTTGAATGACTTTTATTTTATGGTCACGAAATGTTGTTCTCCTTTTTACATGAATTATACTGTCTGATTTTGTTGTTTTCTTCCCAGATTTTAAACTAGAGTGTTTCTCATGCCCACACGAATTAAACTTTTCAGTGAAAAATGTGATCTGGCCCTTCATTCCCCAGCTATGCACACTTAGAGTCTCCAAAATGTGCCCAGAGGACTCCCAGGGGCTGAACGCAATGTCATCAACAGTTGAAATTTTTTTCATGCGAGTTCTTCGGAAGACATTGCAGCCGTTGGGGGTGTCCTTGGGGGCCCCACTGGGATGCACCCATTCATGGCATATGGATTCTTCAACACCATCTGAACATAATATATTCCAGTCTTCCAGACCATATTCGCTCTGGTTGAAGAAATGCCTAAAAACCCCCATGCAATGCACCGTCTCACAGCAACAATTTTTGCAATTTTTTGTGAGGGGAACATATTCAAAATCGTGGGTTGGAAAATTTGGTCCATTGTTCTCTTTGAACCTGACCCCAAGACCCCTTTGGAGGCTTTGGGGGGGGGTGAAATCTGGGGAATAAGGGGTCGGATCACATTTTAGCACTGAATAAATGTGATTCGTGTATGAGGAACGTGCTACCATGCATGACGATATTTTTCCGGAACATCCCGCAAATTCTCTTCCGCAAATTCTCTTGATGGGGAGCGCCGTGGCCTAAGTTTCACGATACTGCTCCCCGTTACGAGAGGTCGGAGGGCTGTATATCGGCTATCCGGCCCTTGGAGCGGCAGATTTTTCATTCAGATATGCACCCCCCCGCTCCAAGGCCTGATTCCCCCCGCAAGGCGGCAGGCTCTCAACCAAAAAGGCCACAGGGGGGGGGACCAATGGTTCCCCTCCCCAAAACCCCTCCCTTTCACTGTGGTGAGCCGCAGTGGGGAGCCTGCTACTGTATTTGTTGATTTATTTTCTTCTGTATGGATTTTGTGCTCCCACGTTCCTGTTTTCCCCGCGTGCTCACACTGTGTGTGACCTCGCACAGGAACGGCTCTGTGGGTGCCGGGGGAAGGAAAATGGAGGAGTGGTCGGACGGAGGGGCTTTGAAAACAAGGCCCCCCGCATCCGCGAAAGTGAGATAGGTCTGATTTGTACTTCTTTCTTTGAACTGCTGTTTGTATTTTAACAAATAACTTTAATTAAAAGGAGCCCGTGTGTCTGCTGGATTAGCAGGCGCACCTTCCCCGTGTTTTCTTTGTGCCGTCTTTGTCTCGTCTTGTCTCGTCCCCCTCCTCAGGCTGGGGCACCCATGACCACTTGAGAGAGGTTTTTGTATGCATGCTTTGTGTCACCACAGAACTCCACTTACCAAAGGACCGGCGGCGGCCATGAGTACTGCTTGGCGATCTGAACATCTGAACATCCCGCAAATTCTCTTGATTGACCATTGCTATTTATCATTGCCATCCCATATCTTTTCCACGTATTTCCTTGCAACATGTCAATATTTTTAATGTTATCAGCGAACATAGTGTCCTGTTTGACTTCTGAAACTCCGGAAACCTCGATGTGTAATTTGAATGTCTTTGTGATTTATCAGCAATGCATATGGGATGATACTTTTTCGAATGCAGAATTCTTTCAAACTATATCTGGAAAGGTGGAATCCTTCACATCCACCTCTTCCATTGGATTGGAAGGAAAAGAACTCTTCCTTCACTTCTAATTTTCCTTTCTTGTTTTTTTTTTCAGATGAACCCTAGATGTTTCTTCATAGGACACACAGCTCCTGTCCTCTGCATTGCAAAGGCAAGCATCACACTTGACCACGATTTCATCGTGAGCTCATCGGAAAATGGGTGAGAAGATTTGGCTGGTTGTTTCGTTTGCAGTTATGCGTCAGACAACTTGCATATCTCAATTTATCAAAAGTGGAAAGCTCCTTGTCATTTTCAAAAGTTGCATGACCCCGTACCTTTTGTACCATTTTCAGAAAATTGGCTGAAATGTCAGGGCCGTCATTTCAGGTTTTCGCATGGGGGGGGCATTACACGGAAAGAACTTGGCAGCGACCCAGAGGGGGATCGGGGGGCGGAGCCCCCCAGTATTTGTTGGACAATAAACCCTTGGAACCCCGCTGGAGGGGGCGGAACCCACCAGCGGGGTTCCAAGGGGCAGAGCCCCTGGAGGAGGGCAGAAGCTGGAGAAATTTTGAAATTTGGGGTTCATTTTGGGTGCAAAATTGGTGTTCTTGAAGGTATATTTTCAGCATTTGAGGCGTTTAGATCACATAATGCATGCAGGCAATGATTTATTGCATCAGCCAAGATGCAATTTCCCATCAGTGCATTTGTCTCTTCGCAGCTACCGCATTCTTAGATTACCGCTTTTGTTTCTGAACCAGCTGAACTTCAACAAAGTTTTTACTGACCTTCAGAAGATTCTGCGGGGCTTCGCCCCCCAGAAGCTTGAGAAAGTTTGAAATTTGGAGTTCATTTTGGATGCAATATGCGTGAAATTTAGGCTAAATTACCCATCATGGCGAGTAAAAGACATATGCCAGGGTGGGGCAAGCGATCCGCTGGGTAGGGCATTTCCAATCAGGGGGGCCGTCGCCCCCTGCCCCCCCTAAATGACGTCCCTGTGAAATGTGATGGTCTGGAAGAGGTTTGTTGACAGGAAACCACTCGTTCAATTCCTCTGTCGTGGGCCAAGTTTGACAATGGGAAATGCAGATGCATGGTGCATCAAACCCACTGGGATAGGGATGATCCCAAACAATGTAGGAGGGGTGGGGTAGAAGCTTTGAGGGTTGTTTCAACTGTGAGATTGCTTATAAAAGGCAAGTTAGACATTTCCTTTCGATAGCAGATGAACATCTGGTTCATATTTTGTAACCGCAATGATTCCGAAACGAACCATATTTATGAGCAGGAAAAAGTCAATCTCAAATGGTATTCTGAACCATCAGAGGATGCATTGGAAACATGCGGGAGCTGTTTGCAATTATTTTTGTGTCGAACTGGGCCAAGTAGCCATGCTTTGACAGGGCTTTCAAGTATTTTAGACTTGTGGCTTCATAATTGGCTTTTCTTCATTGCGAATTCATGTGCCAGGCAGAAGTTTAAGAAAATGCAAAACAAACGAAAGGACATGTCATTAATGCACAAAGAAGTAGGTTCCTGAAGACAAATGAAAATTGTCATTAATGCACAAAGAAGTAGGTTCCTGAAGACAAATGAAAATTTGACTGGTGGTTGGAAGACCGGCATAAAGTGTGGCGCATGGTCAGAAAATGGGAGTTCAAGACTTTGTCATGAAAATTTGTGTTCTTCCAAGATATTTTTGGCATGAATGATGGAGTAGCAAGATGCAAGCAATTTTTAAAACTGAAAATGCTGCACTTGCCAAACATAAAGCGCACGTGATTCATTGAAAGGGAGTCCAATATATTGGACAGATGCATTTGAAGTCTAATTGTTTGGGATGAAAATTGGCAGCCACCCAAAAACGAACATTCATTGAATGTCTCAATTGTTTTACCTTGACTTTTTCAGTGAGATGTGTTCTTGGAGTCTGGTTGACGGGACGTGTTTGGAATCAACCAAATTGCCATATGTCCACACGCAGATTCAGGCAAGCGACGAACATTCTTTGTCTTTCTATTTTCAATTTTTCATACACGCATTGATGCTTCGGCCGAATGCCTGCCTTCTCCCTCTTTCTTGGCAACTACTCGTATTTTCATGGAGCTAGATTGTCAATCAGGTTAAAATGCTTGCAGCTTTTGATTTCATCAAAGTGGATGATTTCTCCGCATTGCCACAACCTTCTGTACCATGAGTGGGCCTTCCCTCACTGCTGTAAACACTATCTTAACAAGTCCATGGTATATCATTCAATTGGCACAGATACGCACCTGTTGGTGGTCTTGCTACCATCACCCTTGTTGATTGGAAGAGTAGTTAAGTTACTGTGCAGAAAAGTTCAAACTCGGTGCCGTTTTGACGAGACACATTGCTACAACCTGGTGACTTTAACTGGTGACTTTCAGCAATTTTTTATCTATTCAGGCCAAGTTAAGGGCTCAGTAATGACTGAGAGCACTTGTGTTGAACCTTGAGATGACACAACTCTCAAAAATGTGCTGACCATGTCTCAAAAGGTTTTTTCACGAAACACTGAGTGATTGCATTTCTGGTGGATATGAGCAGTGAGATCACGCAAACTGCAAAAAACTCTTTTGGCCATAGGCTGACACCAATTTTCGGGAGCAAATCTTTAGCACCACGTGGGGACAGGGAGATCAATGACCCTGAACTGGTGGACTGTTCATTATTAATTCCATTTTTATGAAACTGCTTCCCCGAGGAAGGTGACACAAGTGAGAACGTGACGGTCAAGCTACTCTCAATCAGGGGTCGGATTGTGAAATAAAAGTTAGGGGAACGCCTGTATCTTCCCGACGATGCATTGCGCGTAGCGCAACGCCGGGGGAGGGCGTGCCCCCTCCCCGAAGTGGAAGAAATTTTGAAAAAACAAAAAATGGAACCTCAAACGGTGCTCAGAATGTTCAACTCCAAAGAAAACTGAGCATTTTTCTGAGCATTTTTTACTCATACTCAACCCCCATCTGCACACACCCAATTGAATATTTCCAGGGCATGGACGATATGTTTCAGTTAAGTGAGGTGGCTGGTGACCTCGTGACTAAAGACTGAGATAAAAGGAAAAGGATATTAAAACTGGCACTTACAACATGTCACTTATCAGGGAGTGCAAAAATTGACAAGGTGCATAAAGTTGGCAGTTCATGCACGATGGCTAAAAAAAATCAGGAGGGGGGAACGGCGTTCCCCCTGGATAATTTAGCTAGGAGAACGCCGTTCCCCCTCAATGCGACCCCTGCTCTCAATGGACTTTATTGTTGAGGCATGGCACAGATAACAGGAAATTTCAGCCCGTACCTATTAAAGTGGCACAATGTTTTTTAAATGGCGAGAAATATGCCATCGGTCTCTGAAAATGATACCACTTGCTTGCCACAAGCCCAGCATGCCTGACAGAAAGCAAAACAATGGAAGTTGCACACAGCCTGCTGCAGATGGAGAAATGCGACATGATGGCGCAGCTTGCAAACCTTCATTTAGTTCAAAGCAAATGAAATGTGTGTTTCTCGTACAGCATCGGGAAAATTAATGGAACCACAAGCGTAAATTGAATGGCAGAAATGGTGTTGCCTCCGAAACTTTCCTTCACTTGCGTCCTTTTTTTTCACAAAGAACAAAGTGACGTGTTTCATCAACATGTTGTGACATCTGTTTCACAAGTTTTGTTTCAACAATTTTATTGCATATATTTTAGAAAAAACACTTTCAATTTTTTTCTTCATCATTTGGTTGGACTACAAAGGAAAAACTTTGGAGCTAATTTTTCGTCGCGGAATCAAAAATATCATTGACTACCGAAACTGCATTTGAATTGCATGTGTGGTTCCATCAATTTTCCCGGCACTGTACAGTCACAGAAATGATGACTCACATGATACAATGCTGGCACGTGTTTTTCGGGAGTCATTATTGTTTTTGTCACTGTTCAATGATCCCCCTTTCCTCTCTCCCCCCTTTAATGCAGGCTTTTCAGATGAAAACAGGTGAAGATGTGAAGCTCTTCTGCTGTGGTTTTTACACCGAAATTGTCGTCATGGATCCATTCACACTGGAAATCATCTATTCGCTGGTGTCAAGAAGCAATCCTGATTGGATCAGTGCCCTTCAAGTTTTGAAGCCGGCCAGAAGACCCGGTTGGTTGTGATATTCCAGCTCCATCTTCCTGTAAATTCTCTTCACTTGCATGCAGCGTGTGAGTGTGCAATGGACAAGAATAACATCACACAGTTTTGTGTGCATTTTCTTCACCTAATTCCGATGTAGTCCATTTTTCTGGTGCCCAATTTTTCACCATTTTGTGATGGATCGTATGCTGTTAAAATAGAGACAATCATTTCGCAGTCTTGGCATACCTGAACCGTGTCCAGCGTACACGTGACATGTTGTTTTTGGGCACAACTTGGCTTTATGAGTGTGCTCTTTATATTCGCCAAAATTTACAAGTCTACAGTGGACTAATTCTTTGCATTGGTGCTCTTGTGAGTGATGAGATCAAGTCAGAGCTTTTGGTTAGACACAAATTGAACACTTTTGGGCTTGTTGGGCAAAATGTTTTAAATACCACGTAGGTGCAAAGATGCGGTTAAAAATGACTGTTTTGTTTGCAGGCAATTTCTTTCACGATTCTCTTGTGCCTCGTTGCACGAACGTGGATCAAGCTTTAATCAAACTCTTGTCCTGGATCAGGCAATGTTAAAACCGTACGCTTGATCTCGGATCAGTGTTTGATCTGAGATCAAAGCTTGATCCTTGTTGGTGCAACTGGGCATTTCTGTCCTGGCAAGTTTCCAGCAACATGGAGCCAGTTGCAGGATAAAATTTATTACTCTCGATCTTCTCTGAAGCGTCCCCTACTCTTACTCTTACAACTCAAGTCATGTGCTCTCTCGTGACCATATGTGTGTTCCAGAAACAGTCTTGCTTGCGATCACAACTGCCGGAACAGTGAAGGTCTGGACGTTGACAGGTCAAGAGGCAAAAGGTCAGGAGAATCTGTACGAAAATGAGAGCAAACAGTTGCGATGTCTGAATGCCCGACACCTGATTTGCTGTGCTTACAACCAGAGGACGGTTCTCCTTGTCTGTTCAAAATTTTGGCAGGTTAGCATGGGGGCAGTCTGCTCTGTGTTAGATAATAGCATTTTGGTATATATCCCTTTGCGTGCTGAAGAAATTTAGAATTGCTAAATCATACCATCTGTGAACAATTTCCAACGTTTTCTGGGATCTATGGCCACATTCCATATTTTCACTCTCATTCAGCTACAACTCTGTAGTCAATAAAGTGGTATTGGGAAAATTTTATTTCTATGAAAAACGTTTATTCCTTTTCCATTGTTGCGAAATGTGCATCCGTCTGTTGAATTGGTTTTTGAATTGAACCAGAGGTGAGATGCAATGGGGAATAAGGCCTGTGGCCTGATTGGTTGCTTGTTGAAACTTGGAAACTTTGTCCACTGTTGAAAACAATTCTCATTTCAGTATTTGCTCTGACTGTGACATCGTTACACATCCTAAAATCCTTAAGACCTATTTTGGCAGCATATTTTAAATCAACAAGACTTCAAACAACAACAAGACTTTTAAATTTATTGGCAACAAGACTTGTTTAAGGCTGGTCCGTTTGACTCGTCAATCAAAACAAATTCCTAACAATCGTTTGCAATTTCATTTCATAATGGCACATTACACACGTTTAAAAAATGTAGCAAAAACACAAATAGTTCAAACAGGAGAGGTTGACATTTACCGACTTGAATACTTCTTGAAAATTTCTTGGCTTGAATACCGACTTGAATACTTTAATGCTCTCTTCAAACAGTAAAGACTTGCTCTCTTCATGAATTTTCGCAAACAGCAATTGCTGAATTGGGACAGAGAAGCCCCGAAAAATGCACATAAAAACTGAGCAAAATTCGAGTATGTTTCATAAGAACTTACCATGGTCAAACCAAGAGGAAATGAGTTTCTTTTCACCATTCGGAAAAGGGGGTTGCAGGATATTCAGTTCAGAGTACGCATGTTTGCTGATGCGAAAACACCAAATCTGGCAAATGTAATCTCCACAATGTCTCCACAAAATGGGAAAGGTCAGAAATGCATTTTGCATTTTTGCAAGACAATACTTTGGGTACCTGATGGGGTTTTCTTGAGGTGCTTCTCGAGGCATTAGTCCTGCCAGGGGCGGATTACAGGCAAGGCCACCCTAGGCCTGGGCCTGGGGCGGCAAAACATTTGAGGCGGCAAATTTTTGCGAAAAAAAATTAAAAAAAAATCAAAAAAATTTCCAAAAAAAATTTTTTTCCAAAAATTTGCCGCCTCAAAACTCAAAAATTGCAGATCAAAGGCAAAAACAAATTGCGAAGTTTCGGATAAAAAATTACAATCGGATGGGCGGCATTGCCCCCTCTGTGAAAAAAAAACAAGAAAGATTGTGCATCCCTAATCCCAATTTGAAACAAAATCGGCAGAAGCAATTTCAATCAGATCGAATTCTTTGTGGTGCTGGTGCTGCTGTGGTGTGCAATGGATGCCGGAGTCATTTGAAGGAGAATTGCGTTCCCATTGGAAACCTGCTCTGCAGCCTCAGCTGAAGAGCGAAGTGAGGGAGGACACCAAAGGGCAGTCTGAAACTACACTGGCGATGCTCGATGGACGGACGAAGACAAAAAACAAACAAATCGCCTTTATCCAAACCGCAACCGTTTCCAAACATGACAGTCGGCACGCACTGGGGATGGTGCAGCCCGTCCAGGATGACACGCTGCATACCAGACGGGGGACATTGGGCTGATTTTTTAAACGAAGCCCATCTTTTGGGCCGCGGATACTTTCTTTTTTAAATGCAATTTTGTATGCAAAAGAAAAAGAATCCGCAGCCTAAAAGATGGGCTTCATTTAAAAAATCGGCCCATTAAATTGAGAAACGCTCAATCCAGGTGTGTGCGGCGGAAAATACCCATCTCATCAAACCACAACCATAAATTTTCAAAGAAGAAGTGGAGGAACTCAGGGATTTGCGTGGCACCAAAAGTCCATTGCGGTGTTGCGGCGTTTAAAGGGGAAGTGCGCGTCGAAAGACATGCGAGTGAATGGCGGACCGAAGTGCGATGCCCACAGGAAGTTAAATTTCTCCTGAACAAAGCGACGGTTTTTGAATGTAGCTTTCGATGTTGAAAAATGAGCGCTTGCTCACATGTATCACGATCCCAACCTTTCGTCGGGTAAAACTCTGCAGTCATTAGAGGAACAAAAGTGCTCAAAATTTCGGTCTTGTAAAATCCCGGGTTCCCGCCAGGTATTTTCAAAGATTGCGTGATTTTATCCGTTTCAACATGGATTTCGACCTGCGGAAGAGTTGCAGAGGAAGCCTTCTGCTTCCCAAAAATACCAAAATCATTGCATTTGAACACCATTCGGCAATTTTATGACCAGAGAAAAACTGATATGGCAGCATTTTTTGTTTTTGAGTGTGGAATAGGCCACGACTGCCATGGATTTCTTGGGAGGCGCGGCCTCTTTCCCGCTCAAAAACAAAACGATGCCGCCATGTCAGGTTTTCTCTGGTCATAAAATTGTCGAATGGTGTTCAAATTCAACCATTTCGGTGTTTTTGGAAAGCAGAAGGCTTCGTCTGCAACTCTTCCGAAGGTCGAAACCATGTTGGAACGGACAAAATCACACAATCTTTGACAATACCTGGCAGGACCAGGGAATTTTACAAGACCGAAATTTGATCACTTTTGTTCCTCAAATGATTTCAGAGTTTTACCTGACGAAAGGTTGGGATCATTTTAGATGCGCGAATGTGAAAGCGATCATTTTTCAGGTTTGCACCATCGAAAGCAATATCAAAATCCGTCGCTTTGTTCAGGAGAAATTTAACTTTCTGTGGGCAGCGCACCGCGGTCTGCCATTCACTCGCATGTCTTTCAACGCGCACTTGCCCTGAAAACGCCGCAATCCAGCAGCACACATTTTGGTCTCATTTCTGCTCCCATTTGGCTCCACGTTAAATGAAGCACTGTTCCTTCACTTCTTCTTTTAAATGGTATGCCACAACCATTCAAGCTCCCCTCCGCCCCCGTTGCCTCACCTTTTCTGCATTTATGCCTCTCAACTGCTGTTAAAATTATAATTTCCTGCTTCTGAACTGAAAGCTGCCGCAATTTGCAGACTTTCATGATAACTGTTTTTAAACTTTTTCCAAGGACAAACATTTAAGCATGCACGGCCGGCAGCGCAGCAGGACCCAAATAAACCCACATTGGAAGACGCAGGCAAAATTTAAAAGGCGGCAAAAATATTGTGGCCTCGGGGCGGCAAATCGCTTAATCCGCTTCTGAGTCCTGCTGACTTCGGCTGTTGTGCTCTTCTTCAATCATCCGATTTCCTCAACGAGTCGTTTCCGACTTGAATGCTCTCTTTCAGATCTATGACGCTGGAGACTTCTCGTTGCTCTGCTCCTTGTCCTGTCCGCGTGGGGAGCGTTGGCTGGGCGGTGATTTCGTTGCACCAGACCGAGTACTCATTTGGAGTGACACCGGAAAAGGATACCTTTATCTGCTGCCAGCAAAGTTAGAAACGTCCATTATATTGATCACTCATTTCACTTACAATGGGTACAAGATTTCACTTACAATGGGTACAAGGCAACTTGTTATCGGGTCCAAGCAACGTTTTTGTCCCGATAAATTTGGGTTCGTTTTTCCATCACACGGCAACCATGACACACCACTCTGCATATTTTGTCAACTTCCTTCAGTGCATTGCAAATTGTGTCAAATCAAGTTTGTTTTCCGCATGTCCGATGTCATTGAAAGTTGCACTGGCTGCTAAAATCTGACAAAAATCTGCTTGGTCGCAGTATGGTCCAATCTCGATTCACCATTGTACTTGGATGTGGTGCACGCTTGGCATGGGGGTGTCCGGGATGGTTGTTTCTGATCTTGAACCCAATTTAGGCGCTTAAACGTACTTGGACATAGAAAAGCAAGTTGTCAGTGTTTCTTGTTATGATATTGACTATTGTCTTTGCCTTCTTTGCCCTTTCCATTGAAGGGGTTTGCATGCCTTTCAGAACATCATTTTGTTGTGGGAACTTCTCACACTTCTCTTAGGAGGAATGCTCGCATGATCTTTGCATTGGCTGTCGATGGAATTAGCCGGAACGGGGCCTGCGGTTCAGTGCTTGGGTATTTCTCTTCCAGATTATTGTGGGCTGGGCCATTCAGATCATTGATAACATGTCTACATCCATATTCATTCCATCTTCCAATTAAGTTCTATGCACACATCGTGAACCTGATCGACTTGACAGCTTTTTGTGGAAACTCAAATTGAAGGGTCCATTTTTTCTTTGGCTGCAGTTTTTGAGCAATGAAGTTCAAAATCCTTGACGGATTCTACCACCCATGATGCAAAGCATCATGGGTGGGCTTCCGTCAAGTGCCGATGCTTGTTTCACACGGACAGGATTCTATCACCTTTCACTCCATCCAATCACTTCAAAATGGACAGGACAGAGAAAGATCAATTCTGGGCTGGGGCACTTTTTCCATGATTCCTTGCAAGATCATGTCGTGCACAACAGCTTTCCATTTGCAACAGCCAGCATCGTTTCTCTGTGCCACCACTTTTAGTCCATTGGACCAGGGTGGAACCCCACGTAAAGCAATAACACCAAATAAAGTGGTGCCAAAACGAACAGTTTTGATTTCATCTCTGTACTGCAGGATGCTGATGGATGGTAGCCATGTGAAATCCTCACGTAGAAATGAAAACTGATCAGATTTTTGCATGCATGCGAAAAATGCTTTCCCTTTGCGTGCACTGATTTCATGTAGCTTGAGTGAGGCATTTGTTAACGGCAATGGTTTTCTTTGGAATCTGGATTTTTGTCTTGTTTGCTGCTGAAGCCTCCGTCCGGACCAAGACTTGTCACTGACCCCATAGGGCTGACCGGCTGTTCCTACGAAAGAAAAATAATTAAAAAATAAATAAATAAAAGATCGCTTTCTGGGCAGTTTGACCACAGTTTCTGTGCTGTCACATGGTTGCTGAAAACCTGGAATACTCAGGGAATTTTTTTCGAACCCTGGAAAACTCAGGGATTTTTGGAAAAAACCCTGGAAAACTAAAAATGTCCAGAAAAACCAGCCAAAAATGGAAAACAGAATTTCATAACATTTTTTTAGTTTCCATTTTTTTAAATTTCCAACGATGACACCTGAAGAACATTCTTGTCTTGCAATTTTTGTCTGCACCCTCCCATTTTTCTCTTGTCCTGAGATAAAACCCTGGAAAAAAGCCCTGGAAAAAACTGAGAATCCTTATGGAAAACCTGGAAAACTCAGGGAATTCCGATTTTTCAAAGCAGCAGCAACCATGTGTGAGAGGGAATCATTGGACTCACACGATGCAAATTGGCCTGAGGCAACCTTTTTCTTGCACAATGGACATCATCGTGCCGGTTTTTCAAAATTGTAAAGGAATACTTGCTTTTTCAAAATTGTAAAGGAATACTTGCTTTTTCAAAATTGTAAAGGAATACTTGCTTTTTCAAAATTGTAAAGGAATGCTTGCTTTTTCTGAAATTATAAGAGATTGTATGATTCATAAAAAGTATTGCGGTTGCGGAAGTGGAAAAGGTATAAAAAAAATCATTTGCGGCCGATTTCCAAAACGAAGATAAATCGGCAGATCGCCGTAATCCGCAGATCGAAGAGTGGTGAGCTGGTTGACCACAAACATTTGGATTCACATCGACACTGTGAATGACAAAGTCAACCACATCACCACTCTTTGATCCGCGTTCGAGCGTAGCCTCCGAGAGAACAAGGCCATTGCGCTGGTTTGGTGACGTCACAAGACCCGACGGGAAACCACGAAGAAATCCATTGAGAGGAATGGGAAGGTGCAGAGAAAATTGTTCCGTTCTTGAAATCTCGTGAACAGATTTGAGTGCGGAATGTTTCAAATGAACACAAAAGGATCACAGGACAAAAATGATACCAACACTTTCAAAAAACGTCCTTCAAAGGCCAAAAAGAAGGCAACTTCCCAATTCTCTGCAGTCAATTTTCCGCAGTCTTGGATGCAAGTGCAGTTCAAAAAATGCTCACGCCGGTGCTGGCAAATTGGCGTCGTTTCTTGAAAGGACAGTTCTGAGGGATACACCTGAAGATGCTTTCTTGGTTCAGTGGTAGAATTCCCGCTTCAGATGCGAAAGGACCCAGGTTCGATCCCCAGTGCCAGCAAAAAATTTTCAATTTTTGCAAAAGTTTCTGCCACACACTTTTTAATGATCTTGCGATTTTTTCCATTGCAACGTGGTTTTGACCTGCGGAAGAGTTGTCGAGGAAGCTTTCACCTTTCCCAAAATGCTAAAATAATTGAATTTGAACACCAAAACACCATATCAAGACACATTTCGAGTTTTGATGCGTGTTCTTGTGCCAAAAACAAACATGCTTCCATGTCGCATTCTCTCTTGATAAAACAGTCAAATGGTGTTCAAATGTTCCTCTACAACTCTTCCACAGGTCGAAACCACGTTGCAGCAGAAAAAATCACGCAATTAATCAAAATATGCCAGGAATTCTTTCGAATCTTAACCTAAACACTTTCATTCCTGAAATAATTTCGCTTTTTTACCTGCAGAAAGTTAAGAACCATAACATATTTGAAATCGCACTTTTTTCTGCTTTCTACCATGGAAAATTTCGTCAAAATCCGTTGTCTAGTTCAAGAGAAATGTAAGTTTCCTTGGGCGTCGCACCGCGATCCGCCATTTGGACGCATTTCAAAACTCAAGGAAACATCATCCGGTCCTGTGATGTCACACCAATTTTTAATTTCTGCGCAATGGAGGCTACGGTTCGAGGCGATCCGCCGATTAATGGAATCAGCCGTTGATTTTCATCACGCCCAATGGTTGCTCAACTGAAACGCCATGTAGTGGTGGTATATCCCTCTTGCCCTTGAGGGAATATGTATTTTGCTGGACATGTGCTGTGTAGTTGGGATAAGCTTCTCTGTGCCCACATAAACTGGTTGTGTGCTGACGTAGTTCCGCCTCTTAGTCGGGAATGCGGTGTCTTGCACCTTAGAACATTGATGGTTGTTTGCCTGGCTGGCTTATCTGGGGGACAACGTGATCTTATGGAGAAACCTTATTTCTCAACACGGATTGTGGCCGCGGTCTCATTCGCATGGTGAACTTTTGCTGGCGAAAAACGGGGATGAGTGTTGCACAGGCCAACTCCCCACAAGTTCAGGCAAATAATGTTCGAAACATTTAGTGTGGATCTTTTATCGGAGTTGCATGATAATATCAGCATGAATCCAAGGAAAAATAATCTCAGTCTGTAATCTCACTGTCTGCACTCTTCTTTGTGCCACTGTCAGTAAATGCAAATTATTCTTTGGGCACTTTCAAGTTTGTGAGTGTCTGCAGACCAACCTGAACTCTGTCATTTTGTTTGTGGGGCTAGGTTTTTCATGATGGTTGATTCTCGTGATATGCTTGGATTTCCAACACATGGTGAGGCAGTTTTAGGCAAGGATTTTACTCGTAACAAGGATGTTTCTCATAATGATCCAAGGATCTCGAGAAACAGTAGATGGAAAAGTGTAGTGCACCCCACAGGGCAAAAGGAATTTTGTTTCTTTCTAGTTCTTAATCACCATCGTGGTAAAATGGTTAGCATGTCGGCCTCCCACCAAGGGAGGCCGAATGTTAGTTGTTGTGAGCTCAAATCCCACTCGGGCACAAAATTTTTTACAGGGCACAAAAGAGGTGCATCCTTCCTCGGAGAGGCAAAAAATAAATTCGGTTTGCGAGACAGACTGAGGTGGACATTGCACCGGAATGTCATTGACATGCAGTGGAATGTTTAGGAAAGAAACAAGAATTTGATTGGGGTCTCCATCGACAAGCTTTTCTCCTCAACAAAGAAATCATTGAGCAGCGCCAGGCATCGACCTCTGACAAAAACGATGTGGTGTTTGCAATTTATAGCGTATAGATCCTCTTTGAGCCACCCTGTGGGATCCCCATTCTTGTCAAGTGAACATTGGCTGCAAACAGATTTCTCGAAAAAAGTAATTTAGGACGATTTTGCTGTATCTTGACAGAGAGCAGTGTTAGAATTAGATTAGATAGACATAAAATATGCCTTAATTGTTATGTTGCCATTTCACTGCTTTGCCCCAAATTGCTCAAAGTTTTACGCAATGCCCAATACACCAGAAACTAGCTGTTAAGCTTACTCGTAAATGTAAACCATCTGTAAAACTAGTCAACCAATCACAATCCATCTTAACGTAAAGTTAGTTAAGATTGATAGTGTGCTGGTGTTAGAAATCAGTGTTAGAGTTAGAATAAATGTGAATGCTAATGTGTTGTGCCAACCACTGCTAGAATGCCAATGTTAGAGGAAATGTTGTGCCAGCCACTGCTAGAATGCTGATTTCGGAGGAAAGCATTGTACCGGAAATGTTTTTCAAGAAACATTCGTAACAAGATTGTTGGATAGGAGCTGAGAATGCCAGTATAGAAAAATTCAGAATTATTCTCAGGTTAGCGTAAATGTCATTGTTAGAAGTTAGAACCACTAACCAGAATATGATGTGCTGATGTTAGGACCAGAATCAGGTCTATCGCTATCGGTCACGAGATCCAGTTGAGGAGTAAGCTTACCTCCGAGCTGCGAGGTAAATCTGGCCACTTGAAACAATGATGATTTTTCCCTCGTAGGTAACTCGGAGGTAAGCTCAACCCTCAAAACTGGATCTTGCCACCGAATGTCATTTTTAGAATGCAGGGATTCACAGTTCATTGTCCAATTGCTGTCTTCTTCATTCTTCAATGTCTTTTAACTTCTTCTTTTCAGCAGGAAACTGAGAGAAAAACCTGCTAGGTAGGTTTTCTTTTGGACAGTATTTTGTTCATATTTTTAATTCTCTTTTGTTTCCTTTTTCTGCTATTTATTCTTCACCATTTTTACAACATTTTTGCAATCATTTTTCCCATTTTTATCACTTTATTCCACTGTCACTGCCTCCCATTGGCCAAAGCATACCTAACAACTTCTTCGTATCCTGCCTTCAACTGTTGATGCTGCCTGGTTAACCAACCATGTTCGTTGTACAGTTGTACAGTGGAGGCGGAATTAATTTACACATGGCATGCTTTTTGCATTTAAATACTGCCTCTGAAAGTTCTTTTTCTCTTATGAGCAGGCGATCTTCTTATCTTATTAGAGATTAAAGTGCTAGAGTGCAACAAAACTGCCTGGAGGTGTCAAATTTTAACCTCCGTTATAAAAAAAAAGGATCTTTATTTCTGCAGCATGGAGTTTCTGTTGAAATCTAAACAGTCACAATTGTTTGCATGCATGTGATAGATTATTCCGTCACATTCTTTCACTGGCAAATGCTAGGTTTTCAGCTACACGACTTCCCATCATTGTAAAAGAGTGCAATATGCAAATGTTTTCAGCATGTTCTGAATTTGCTGAAGAGCTGCCAAGTTCACAGTCATCTCTTCTGGTGATTTTCCTGAATTCTTTCCAATTTTGCCTGGAAAGCACTGGGAGGCAGTGAGCAAGTCTTTGTACATTTGATCGATTTCTTGATTGCTCTTAGGGTTTTTGTTTCAAGTTTTGCCTATGAAAGGAAGAGCTTTCTCCATCACAGAGTTGGATATCACAGCTTTTCAGTTTTTGGCACATATTTTGTTACGCGAGTGACGGATGATTTTATATGCTTTGGGGTCTGGGGCAGTTTCCCCTGCTTGCCTGAAGGGATATGGTTTGCTTGCGAATAAATTTGCTTCCACACAGAAAGTTTTTTTTTTCTGAATTTTATCCGTTGACTGAAGTTGTTTGTACAGAAATTTTTCCATTGGGAGCACCCTGTACCCATCTGTTAAACGGTGTTAACTACAGTGCTGCGATCGATTTATCATTGTTATAACGGACAAACGAATGGATTTCTGAGATGCAAAAGAGTGAGCTGCTCCAATGAAAGGTGAACTGCAAGACTTCAAGAGAGGCTCAAAATTAGCTCAAACGGAATGAACCGGGAAGCGAAGAAAAGTGAAAACAATTTTTATGGGTTCCAGTGATCGTGATCAAATTTTTTTCTGGATAAATTAGGAGTGGTGCTACGCATGTGATTTACCAGACCTTGGAGTAATTGGTTGGCCCGTCCCCCTGTTGTATCAACATCAAAAGATTACTTTATTTTCCCTGTTAAAACGGCACCTTCTTACTACACTTTATTTCTTGGTACAAGAGTCATGCGATCCCTTCCGGTAAGCAGACATCAAAAGAATCCGTGCTTTACTTAGCAGCCTGGCTTTACTGTTGGCACACTTACTTCTCACCTGCACACTTCACTCACTGCTAGTGCTTCATCACTTGATCACTTTGGTGCACTTATCCACTGTGTTACTTTTAGATGCATGCAAATGCTGTAACAATGCTTTACTTTGTCAAGGCAAAGATGCTTTAGCATTTCTGGTGTGGTGGAGAGTACCGTCAGGTGGCTCCATGGTGATTTGTTGATCACCGTGTTACCTGCCTTGTGGTTTGAGGAATTAACCAATGAAACTTGAATGCTTACGGGTGATGGCGCTTGCTTGGGTGGTCTTCATGGATGGCTAAAAACTTTAAATCCGCACATACCCCATTGAAATCTCCTGAAAAGTCACTGTCATTGTTCATGAGTCCCTGTTTTGCAGTGCTTTTTGGGAGTTGTTGGTCATCAGTGTGGCTTAAAAATAAGGATTGTATATCTCACGAGGAATCATTTTTCCTGGGAATCATCCTAAAAAGAAGAAGAAAATGTTTCTGTCCACCTCAATGAGAGGTCCAGGGTCCTGCATGTGAAGCAGCTGTGACACTGGTTTGTGTTGGCTTGGAATTCCAGAAATTCATGCAGCTGGTCAGAGATTCAGTACTTTATTGAAACTTTACGCATTCCGTATTCTGCTTGTTCCGAAACATAGCAAATCATTCTGCAATGCCAGAAAATATTCGAAAACAGCAAATGCGCATGGAGGACGAGCGTTAGGAGCTTAAAAATTCAAGTGATGCCTTAAACAGTTTGGATTGAATAAATTAAAAATACCCCAGACAGAAGCATAAAGGTTACAAGATTTAGTTTTGGAAGTGGCCGTGCTTTTTTCTGCTGTGGGGCAAGCTCCCTATTTTCACGATCTTTCATCCCAGATTTTTCGAGCAACACAACCATGGCGATTTGTTTTTCACTGTAAACGTTACAGGAAAATGTTGTCGTTTATTGGCATTTCAAACATCCCCTCATGCTCCTCGGAATCATAGCTGAGATTTATGAAGGTACGAGTTGCAGAACTATTCCTGACTTGTCCCTTTTCCTGTGAGGCTAAACATTCTGGCATCCGATCAAATGTTTTCAAGAAACCAATTTTCCAAACCAGTTATTTAGACGAACGCAACTTGTTCTGCTGCAGCTTCAGAGACGTCATTTCGGGGGGGGGGGGGGGGTCTGGGGGTGACTGCCCCAAGATGAGAAATGCCCCTTGCGGCTCTTTTTCCCCCTGCCGCATGTGCTTTTGGCTCACCCCAGTGGGGAATTTGACCTCTGGAAAAGAACATTGCACTCAAAATGATCCCCAAACACAAAAATATGTTTTGTATTACAGTTTTTAAACCTCGCTAGCGAACGGATCGGTATTTTGTAATCTTCTAGTCCGCTAAAAGTTCTTGCCTATCTTGGGGGATGGCTGGAGGTAGGCGCCTGTAATTGTCATGGGAAGATAACGAACAGAAAAAAATTACACGAAACATTTTCTGCCGTAAATGTCCTGCGTGAACGTGTGTCCTTGTGTATGGACCGTTGGAACACTGCTGGGGCTCAGCCCCAGAGTCCAATAATAACTGGTGAGCTATGTCCCCATACTCCCCATCTGGGTCGTACCCCAAACTCCCCGTCTGGGTCGTTCCCCAGACTCCCAGTCTGGGTCAGTGCACAGCTTCATGCTGGACCAGCATTTGTCACGCTGGGTGCCATCCAGAAGCTCATTTACTGACCCACATGCAAATCTATTTCACTCACTTTCATCAGTCATTGTTTTAAGAATGTTGAATATAATCCTTCAAATTTACAACCGTCAGTTATTTTATTTGTTTTTTTTTTCTTGCAGTTCAGTGGTTGAGAAAACTGAATTCCGTTCGCATGGTGCAGAGTCGGCCGAACCATTCCTTTACTGTGTGCTGATATCAAATTCTAACAAGGTGTTTATTTTTATTGATTGATTTGATGATTTCTTGAAGGACTTATCATTTATTTTACAAAAGATTGTTCAGTGGTAACAATACACAATGGCACTCCACCAGCTTGATTTTCGTCATGAAAAGCCAAATTTAATGTTCTGTTGTTGCATGAGGTGAACAAAAAGAGCAAAATTATTTCAGAAACAATGAGACTGCAGGAGGCTGCACGTGAAAATGAAATGATCTCCATTGACAAGAAGAAAAGAACAAAAAGAAATGCATGATCACTGAGAACCATGGAGTTGTAGAGCCATTTTAAATTTCCTCACTTTGGGATTGACTGAAAATGAAATGGGAAGGTAGAAATACTATTTTTGTGTATGCGAAACTTATACAGCGTCCGGCAGCTAACTGGTTCCATAGCCGGCCGGTTGAAATGTCAAATTATGAAGTTTCGGCCGATTTTTGATTTTATGCTTTCTCTCGGTAACGCCAGTCTGCAGCTAAAGGCGACATTACACATGGTCGGCACTGTGTGATGCTCGGAGTAAATTGGCAATAAATTCTCTCTCGAACTTTCGCTCGTGTTGCGTGAAGTTGGTGTTCCGTAGGCAGGCATTTGCATACGGATTTGGGAATAAGTTGGCATCCCATTTTTGTAAAAATGTCAAAAAATGCCCGCGTTCAAAATGTGTAAAAGACAGCTAATCTAACCCAACCTTTGCTATTTTGTCCCAAAATTGGGAGGGCCACGAGACACCCCGTGGAAATACTGAGACTTCCCTCATTATTTCAAGCGTGAAATGGTGACCCATTCACACTTTTTACTTCGTGCGTACAATCGAAACCCTCATTATTTCACAAGAAAATCCTAATTCCACCCTCATTATTTCACGACTTAAAAACACAAACCCGCAATTTAAGAGGTTCATGAATTTGCGCAGTAGTTCTCTCAATTCTCATACAAGGAGTCCTTTGTTCAAGATAATGAGGGAAGGGTGACGTTCATGGGGGTGTGCAATTTGAGATGACACACTTCATTTTTCATGGTCGTTTTTCCTTGGAATATTTTTTTTAATATTTTTTTATTTTTTTTTTATCTTTTATTTTTTGAAATATTGAGGAATACTCCATATCACATTCAAATACGGGGAGCATTCTCTTGGCATGCCACGGGGAACCGTATTTTACGCAAATAACGGTATTTTTTCTTGCAGCCAAGAAAAAGAAGGTCGTTTTTTAATTACGCATGAAGAAACTTATCGCGTTTGCTTCCTCGCCGTTGCAGTTTTCACAAATAATTGACCTCTCCATTCGGTAAACAGCCAGCTTCTACCGAAAAACAGATGTCTACCACTTTGATATTCGGCGAAAAAGGAAACGAGAAGGACTGCAAGCAGTCCAAACCAAGTGGTGGTGTCAAGTGCCGAGACGCAGCTCTGTCCGAACACCTGCGGTCGTATTGTGCGCTGATGCGCGGAAGAAGAGTTCGACCGCAGGAGTAAACTTTGGCGAAGCAAACGCAGCAGGGTGTCCCAGATCTGCTGTGGGCATTTTGACCGAATGGGAATGGCAGACAGCCAATTGAATCTTTTTCGCATGCACTAACAAGTAGCTGACTGGCTGCCTGGTCAGATGTTGGTATTCTCGTCATCGATGACACTGCCTTTTTAAGCTAGGTAACATAACCTGAGGGTTAGGTCAGGTTATGTTAATTGGATTAGGTTAGGGTTAGGTCAGGTTACCTTTGCTCAAAAAGGCTGTGTGTCACCGACGAGAATGCCAATCATGTTGAGGATACGAGACTTGGAAGTTCGGCGCGCCCAGAGGCTGAGTTCTGTCCAGGCAGTGGCCGAGGGGAATGTTTCCTGTCAGACATTGTTATTCTTAATTCTTACACAAGCCGCGAGATTCATTCGGTCACCATTGCTCTCCAGAATGAATTGTCTGACTGTGGAGCAACGCGCTAACGTTGTGAATGCGGCGCAGCCAGATCATATCCGTGGCAAGACGCGCAATCGGAACACCCTGTCGTTGAATTGCAGCTAAAATGATCGGCTGACTTTTTTTCCATTCACATGGAAAACAATTATTAATTTTTTTGTAAGCTGTTTTGAGAAAAAATTGAAAGACGAGTTTGCTGGCATCCGTCCCCGACGGCAGCACCACCCACAAACGGGTGTCATGATTCAGATCCCATGATTCGTGTGGGGAGACAAAAAATTGCAAAGACCTGCTCACAAATGCCGGGAATGGAAATTAATCAACAACCCTCTCTTTAACGATCAGACTGCATCAAACTAAAGCACCTGGGCGATTCATGAAATAATGCACCACGGAAAGATGACTGCTTTTTTCCGCACGTCGAGTCACGCGGCCCTCCCGGTGCGATGCCGCCTTTATAAGTGAGCATTGCAGCGAACTTTACAGGCCGACCCGAACAAATGTTTGGCGAGCATGATTTGAGCAACTTTCGCAGCCTGCTATGGAACCAGTTAGCTGCCGGACGCTGTATGCTGTCATGTCAACCAGAAGCCTCCGAAAACAAGCCATCATTCTCATCCTCACTTTTGCTTTTCCAGTTTGAGTGCATAGCATCGAAAGCATGGCCGAAGCCAATCGACCCCTGCCAAAATCCAAATGTGATTGGCTTTTGTGGGGTTGAGCCATGTTTTTCCTTGTGACCATGCCCCATGCTTTAATTTAGGTTCACTCAGCTCTTGATGTTTGTGATCTTGGATCGAATCATGGCAGTTTGCTGCAATGGACACTCAAAACTGGTTTCCCATACCCTCACAATTGCCACATCACATGCTGAACTTTTATCCTCACTTTTCAATCAGCACAAATTCAATTGTTCTGCAGGCAAACATGTAATTTTTCCATGAAAGCATAATGTAAAAACGTCTTATTCACTTCGCATCTTTTATAGTGCTGCCATCCGTGATTTAGGTCAGGAAAGAATCAATTTCCAAATGGGTCGAAAACTTCTCTGCCTGTATGTGCTGTGGAAAAATTAATGCTCGAGTTTCCATCAGAATATTTCGCATCACGTTGCTCATTCTTCTTGCTCCCTCCCCCATGACAGCCACTCTCGTGCCCTCCGGCATTCACCCTCCATGCAAGCAACAAGGATGGCAAGTTGCAGAGTGTTCTCCTCCGGGGTGATTCGGATGGTGGGATCATATCGTGGTCCATTCCTGAGGTATCACCGAATCAATTAGCTCAATTGCAGCAGGAGAAGTTCGACAAGCCACCAGGTATGTTTGTGTTTTGCTCAGATCAGATTCCTTCGTCTCCACTCGCTCTTCTTTCGTGTGCAGACAGAAGTTTGCCAGCAAGCAATAAATACAGAAGTTTGCCAGCAAACTACGTGTAATAGCTTGTTTTACCTGCCATGGAGACTTTTTTAAAACAATTTTGAAAATCGTTTTAAAAACAAGATGCACATCTTGAAAATTTAGAGCAATTATACATCATGAAATTTGCACCAACATGTGAAGTGGGGAAAACAGTCCGTTGCTGTCTGGCTAGCCACAGAGTGTCTGTTAACACCACTGTGCAGCTTGAAGTAAAGAACACATTCGAGGAGCTAAAATTTCTGCAGACTCTGTTTCCAGGACCCCCTTGTCGACGGTTTTTCCTCGTAAGCACCCGCATGAGCTCTGCTCGAGACCCTGGTGCCGGTGGCTTGATGCCCACTGGCGTTCGGGATCTGGTGTGGACCAGCATTTGATTCTTGATTTACTTTTTGGACGTTCCAACGAAAAGTGCTTAGCTTCATCAAAACACCACCTTCAAAGGTTTGCAGCATGGCGTTAAGTTTATAAGTTGTCAACCAGACCAGGCTTGTTTAACGGGCCTCCCACTGATCCCCACTCCAATATCGCTTTAATTTGTGAAACAAGTTGGTTTCTTTACGGAATCCACACCTACCATCTCAATAATTCTGAAATTTTTATTTTTTTGCTTTCGTAATTTCTATTTTGTTTTCTTTCACAGAAATCTACCAATGAGAAGTTTAGGGGTGGATACCCGATCCCAAACCGGGAAATTTGCCGATCTTCAAGGGTGAGGAAGTTTTTTATTTTGGACCTTTCTTTTCAACAATTTTTTAAATTTGGGAAAAGAAAAGGTGTTGGGTTTAACGAAGAAAATCCGCAATTGTAGTTTCGGCAGTGACAATAAATTTTTCTCATCCGTTTGGGCGTGATTTTCCTGACACACCTCAAAATCACTGCAACATACTGGGTTTTTCAAGCAACGGTAACACACATAGGTGTCTTCACACACGGCCGCTGGGCAGATGCGGCTGAATACATATAAACTGGGTTGCCTGTAGCCAATCACGCAGTGGTGATTGACATTTGACCACGCCCCCTCGTGATCTCATTGACTGCACGCTGTTGTTGCTTAGAGAGAAGTCGACAAGCGACGCACCAGCGGTGGGAGCCATTGGTCCAAGGGGGTGAAAATGTCCGTGTTTGAAAGGCTGTTTGCTTTTTGGATCAGTTGCGATAATTCTGCAATTGCGGTGCTCTAGATAGAATACATTGTTTGCAGCTAAATAGGAAACTAATGATTTTTATGTGATGTGGTGATACTTTATTGAGGGGGTGTGTGAGCGGAGACACAGTCCTTTGGACATCCACAGACGGGACATCATTTGCAAGCGCTTCGGTATTGTTTCATGACACATCCATTGGAGCAAACTGTTTACGTACTTTTTTGATACCAAGGGGCATTGCCCCCACTAAAGGCACTGCCCCTTGGTGCCTACTGGGGGAAGCTGCCCCCAGACCACCTGCACTACTGGGTGCACCCCAAACATCTTGTGCTCTTGCCGCTGTGATAAAATATTCAGGAGACCCTGGCGGTGCAATGGTTGAAACAAAAAGCTGCTTCTTTTCAATCTGCTGGTTATTCAAACTTCAGTTCGACACAACTATGGCAATGGAGTGGCTAATGGTCTCAGGTCATAGTTTCGTCTGCTGTAGCTATGCTGAAATAAAATCAGTTTACCCACCGTTTACTGCTTTCGTGACTCCATTCGCCATTCGTGATTACCTTGCCATTCGCCATTCGAAGCTGCTGTCTTCCATCTTGTGTTTCACTCTGCATTCGATCACTCACCATATCTCAATTTCTAATCTGTTTCTTGAGATGTGAAGTTTTGCTTGCTTTTTTTTACCTCAACAGAACCGTTATCCGGATGGCTACCCAGCTTTGACTTCAACGATCTTCATTCCCACAACAGGGTCGTCTGGTGTGTGGCCGTGAAGATGGTGCTATTGTTGTCATCGTGGCCACACCAGCTTTAGCCCTGCAGTTGCTGCGTGGACAACACCAGAAACTTGATTGTGAGTCTCCTATCCTTTGCCCTGGACTCAATTTAAGGAATCTTTGATCATGTTTACAAACGTCTACCCAACGACATCCCATTTGAGTTGGGAAATCTGTCTTGGGAAGAGTTGGGCAACTGCTTACGGCATTGGTTGGGGGTGCAAATGTTTCTCTGGCTTGCAAGCAGCACAAGCTACAGCTATGTATTAGCTGTGGCATAATTCAGATGGTAGGATGTGGAGAGGGTTTCCTTAGGATGTGGAAAGGGTTTCCTGAAAGCATTCCTTCCACATCCTCGAATCACTCGGTCAGCAGCTCTAAACCAGGGGAGAAATGCTCCGGAATAACGTTAATCTTAGGTAGCAGGTATAATTTTTTGCAGGTATAATTTTTGGCAGGTATAATTTTTAGCAGGTATAATTTTTAGCAGGTATAATTTTTGGCAGGTATAATTTTTAGCAGGTATAATTTTTGGCAGGTATAATTTTTAGCAGGTATAATTTTTGGCAGGTATAATTTTAGCAGGTATAATTTTTTGCAGGTATAATTTTTGGCAGGTATAATTTTTTGCAGGTATAATTTTTGGCAGGTATAATTTTTTGCAGGTATAATTTTTGGCAGGTATAATTTTTAGCAGGTATAATTTTTGGCAGGTATAATTTTTAGCAGGTATAATTTTTGGCAGGTATAATTTTTAGCAGGTATAATTTTTGGCAGGTATAATTTTTTGCAGGTATAATTTTTAGGCTGGAGAGATTCACTGTGGGTAAAACTCAGGGTAGGGTAAAACTTCACCGCTGCTTTTTTCGCCTCGGGTGTGGGTAAAATGACAAATCGGAAATGGTCGGTGAGATTCACTATGGGTAAAGTTGCGGGTAGGATACTTTCACGTGTTGACACCTGTAACAGAATGCATCTATTCAACTTGCCGCACTCGAACGGTAACCCGCAACTTTACCCATGCCTTGGCCGGGATGAAAACGAACGAAATTTTGTCATCGAGGAGGCAGATATATTTCCGAATCCATTGCGTTTTACCCGCTGTCGGCAGTCAATCTCACTGGTGAAAAAATCACCGGAGAAAATAGTTTCGGAAAAAAAATTATCTCCACAAGTCAAAGTACCGGGTTCAAGTCGAAGTCAATGTCACCAAAAACCAGAATACCTCGAACTTTACCCGCTACCTCCAGTTTCCCCATAGTCAATCTCTCCACTGTAAGTTAATGGAGAAGATTATACCCGCAACCTCGGGTTAGCGCTATTCCGGAGCACTTGTCCAACTTGGGTTAGAGCTGCAAGGAGGGATTTTTTGTTGTTGTGACTTTCGGGCCAGGTTTTGCCTCCTGCCTCCAGCATGTCGTATGCAACCATGCGATGCTGGTGTTGCAATAATCAGTGAAAAAGTGACGATTTGAAACACCTGACCATGTGGACTGGATGCAGAAAATTAACCCTAGCAATGCCAAGCCTGTGCCAGGTGGCACAAATGGGTCATTTTTCCCAGTAAAAATGTGGTTTTGAAAGTGTCAGGCCTGTGCTTCCTGAAGTGTGTCACATTTTAACCTTTTCAACATGTGATGTGCCAATGTCAAAAAATTCAGAAAATTGCTGAAAGCAAGGCTGGCACAGCCTTGGTTTTGAGAAGTTGAAAGTTACCAAGCCTGGGCCACTTGGCACAATCGACAAAAATCAGCTGTTGTTGATGAATGTTTTAGTTTGATTGAAAGAAAAAAGCACTATCTATCCCTTTGATGGTATCAGGATCAGTCAGTGCAGTACGTTGCAAAAAACCTGTTACATATACAGGGGGAATGGGATCACTATTACGATTCATGTTCGCTGGTTGTCCCATCTTCGCCAATAATGTGTTTCAAGTATTTTGCAAAAGGAAATCACCTTCTTCCATTACGGTGTGTAACAAGTATTTTGCAAATGGAAATCATCATCTCCCATTCCCCCTGAATATGTAACAGGTTTTTTGCAACGTACTGTACAAGTTAAAAAAAACTGATGAAAAGCATAAAAAAAAATAAAAATTGTCACGAGAACGTGCAATACCAAACGTGTGCCACGTGGCACAAAAATGTAACAATCCCAATAAAAATCTGTTTCGGAAGTTTCAGGTTCGTGCTTGCTATGTGTGCTGTCACATTTGAATCATTCTCACCTGTGATGTGCCATTGCCAAAATAAAATTCAGAAATTTGCTAACATTAGGGGTTGTGCCAGTTGGCCCAAATTTGGTATAGATTAGCTCTGGGGGACCTTGGTATTGCTTGGGTTAACTTTACAATCTGTAAAATTTGGTGCAATGCAAGTGACATGGTTTACTTTTTGTGTTTCCTTTTTCTTAATTAATCCCAACCAGGCCTGACCAAACCCCTAACCCTCGCTGCCTTTGCTTGTTTTCGACCTGCTGGTCGGTGTTCACCTGTTATTTGTCAACCTACTGCAGGACATCCACCTGTAATGCCCAGAAAATGTCACGAAGCTCGCGTATCCACATGTACGAGGGTCGGTCAAGTTCCAATCAGGATTTCTAAAAAGGGTAAAAGTTTCAGAACCGGTGCTGCACTCAGGAATTAATCGATCTATGTGTAGATACCTTGGGCAGTGAAATGCTTCTAACATATATTGAACAGGTTTTGGAAGCCCTAAAGGCAGCAGTCCTCAACTTTGGCTATAAACCAATGTTTGACTGCTTTTTCAAATCATCATCGCTTTCAAGATGATTTCCGCTTTGTTTCCATGATGAAACCAATCTTTTTGCCCCTAAATTTCTCGGTAGCTACTCATCATTCCACTTGAAGATATGAGCTAAGAATGCTCCCAAGTGTGCTCAGAGTGAATTCAGAATTCTTTCAACAATGGAAACTCGGTCGAAAACTTCATTCTCGGCAAAGAAATTAAAGTTTTCTGTGTATTTAGATGGAAGAATGTGAAGCATTCTCAGCTCATATCTTCAAGTGGAATGAGCTGTATAAACTGAGATTTTATCACCATGGCACACAAGGGCATGCTCACAAGAATTTCTGCACATTTCAGAGTGGGAAATCGAATGACTGCACAATGCCCGAAAGACACCAAAATCATAGATCTGTCCATCCCAAGGTCTCCTGCCTGCCAAAACGGCACCTTTAATATGTGCGCTCTTCAAATTTAACATGCATTCACAAAAAAGATCAAAGTACAGTTGTGTAAAATTTCATTCAGATTGGATAATGTTTACTGGACAATTCTCATTAAACTTGACCGACCCTCGTTAGTTCAACAGAAACATTTGCGAGACAATGTGTGTTGCATTCCGAACGTTTTTTTTTTTCTCTTGATCTTGATATAATTATTTTGTTTTTCAGACATTCCTCCTCATCAAATGATGTATGGTCACAATGGACAAGTCAACTGTCTCCTATACCCACATCACATCAACTCTAGATACGAAAGTTCCCATCTGGTTTCCGGTGGAATGGACTTTGCCGTCTGCTTGTGGGATTTGTCTGCCGGAAGGCTATTGCACAGATTCTGTGTGCAGGCGGGAGAAATATCACAGCTGCTTGTTCCACCATCAAATTGCAGCGTAAGCTTCTCCTACACTTTCTCTGTATTTCTTTTTCCTTCTTCTTTAAGGCGTGCTGTAAGAAAGGTTATTGGAACATTTATGCTTCCAGATGGCGAAATTAGCTCCACATTTTGTGATATTGTGAAAATGTGGAGATATATCAGAGTGTCAGTTCAGTGTGACGTTTGCCTTCATTAACACTTGTTTTTGAAAACTTGAACCCCCATCTACAGCGAGAACATCATGACATCCCTACAGTACGACTGGTTTTGTGTGAGGGGCGCAGACAGGTTAGCTAATTGCTTTTGTCAGGATGCCAACGTGTGGGGAGAGTTGTTTTCCGCAGCGTCATGTGAAACCATCCAGATGATCGCGACGGTGGTCACGGAATGCGCACGAAAGCACGGAGCTGTTGGGTTTACACGCATAGCACAGGGTCATCAGACTAGCACAAGTGCCCCATGTCCATGACTAGTGCATGCTGAAAATGGTGATAATTTTTGGAAAATTTCGCTCAAAAGTCTAAAAATTTCGTTATTTAGCGGTGGAAATAAAAATGCAAGAACCTGTCAAGAACGCATTTTCAGTAATTTTTGCAATGTGTCTACTGTGAAATTTCACAGGAACAACATAAAAAAATGATGCAAATACACTGAATAAGAGACAAAGAAAAGAACAAAAGAAAGCTCAGTCTTTCAAGTGTGTTTGTGCGCTGCGCTTGCCACTTAATAAAAAAAAAAAAAAAAAGGAAAGGCATGGCGTTTCGCATGTAAAGCTGAAAAAGGGAGATATTTCGTGGAATCAATGAATTTCGTGGAATCAATGAATATCAATGAATTTCGTGGAAATTTTCATATTTCGTGGAAAATCGCCCATTCACAATTGCTGGAATTACTTTTTAATTGACTGAAATGATAAAGAGATCACAAAAGATGGTTGAAATGGCTGATTTCGTTTTGGCAGTGACAATTACTTATCACCATTTTAAATATGCTCTATCCATGACGCATGCAAAAAGGGAAACCTTGTTATCCCTAATCATGGAACTTCACTGTTCGATTCGTTTTCCAATCTGGCCCCCACCATATACGAAATAAATAAATGAAAAAATTCTGTTGTTATTTCCAGTCCCGTGTGCAGCAGTGTATTTGCAGTGTGGCAAGCGACCATTCCGCAGCTCTTATAAGCATCAAGGAAAGACGCTGTGTCCTCCTGGCTTCCCGTCATCTCTTCCCGATATCAGTTATCAAATGGCGACCACTTGATGATTTCCTTGTTACCGGCTGTTCCGATGGATCTGTTTACATTTGGCAAATGGAGACTGGTTAGTGATAATATACATGCCAACTACTACGTATATACATGCCAACTACTGCCTTGATCTAGATCCTTGTAATTTCCTTCTGAGAATTGCCAATAGAATATGTTCCAGATTTCTGACCTGCTGAGATGGACATGAGGTGGGGGGATGTTGCGACATCTTGTTACCATCTACCGTTACCTGGTAAAAGTTGATTTTTGTTAAATGTTACGGAGGACCCACGATTTTCTGCCCAGAAATGAACTCCAGAATTTTTCTCCAAGTTCTGGTGTGTTCTGGACAACGGTGGTTATCTTTCACAGATTTTGTACGTGCAATGTATATTTGAGGTTCGTTCTTTTATTCAGCAGGCATCATTAAATGCATGGAGTACAAATCCTCGTCATAGGATTAGGTTTTGAATTGGATAAGCTTCTAATTGGAAGCAGCAAAATCCGGAATAAGTGGATCTAGTTTTCCTGGACTAAACCAAGAGTTGGATGGGATCAATGGGGCAGGGGGCACCACCCTCCTCGTTCTGGATGTCCCAGCAGGGAATGGGCCGTGGGGCTGTCTTCCAAGGAACTGGTCCACGCCCCATGGTGATTTCGACCCATTCCATGTGGGGTATCTCGAATTAAAAAAAGTAAAGGGGGAGACTCTAATAAAATAATTACAATCTTATGAATCATCATTAATCTTAATGGCCGCACATTGCTACAAAACTATTGTACGCTATTTTCCCGTGGACTGTTGTTTCTTGAAATTATTTCAGCGGATTTGCAAGGATAGTGCAGAAATGTAAAGTTGTAAAGAAAACTCCAAGTGCCCACAGCAAAATATTAATTTTCTTGAACATGCTTCCACAATCCAGTAACATGGTAATTCAACACAATTTTGCACGTGAGTAAGTATATTCTGTTGAATGAGAGGTTAGTTTGCAAAAACATGCATGTGTTTGTTGCAGGTCACCTGGATAGAGTTTTGCATGGCGTCGGTGCTGAAGAGACCTTGGAGGCTTGTGATGAACATGTAACAGCAGACACAGCTGCAAACACGGCCTTGTCGAACCCAGCAGTCCACTTCTTCCGTGGTCTGCGTCACAGAAATTTGGCTGCCATCAGGCATGCGGCACAGCGTGGCCTCAACCAACTGCAGCAGTCTCAACAACAGTCGAGTCGGGACGCTGCCAACCAAAAGTCGCAGGCTTACCCACTGATGATCCAGGGCCTGAAGACAAATCCAAAAGATCCGGAAAGGCACATTCTATTTTTCGATATTGAGGCTCTCATAGGTTAGTTGTTGATTTATTGTCCTTAGTCTACCTGCATTTAGCCTTTACTTTCTGTTTCTGGATTTGAAATCTGAGAATTTTGCTTTTTGTGTGGGAATCTTTTTGAATTTTAGAAATTTGCCTTTTTATGGGCTTTTATCCATTGGAATATTTTGCCTTTTGTTGGGGCTGTTATCTGTAAGAATTTTGCTTTTTCTGAAACTTCAATCTATGGCTTTTGTATATTTGAATTTTGCCTTTTGATGGGTTGTAATTTGAGAATTTTGCTGGGGCTGTGATCTGCTAGAAGAGAGAGCCAAGTGAGACGCAGAAGACACAAGTGAGACCTACGGCGTGGATCTCACTGGCATGATCGACTCTGGAAACACTCGGCTACTTAATTTTAAGAGGGGTGCTTACATGATGAATGCACGAATTCCTTATTTCCCAACTGATTAAGTTCATTTTTGGTGACCATGTTTGGGAGGCATCAGAGTAGGGTCATGCAAAATTTCACCTGCACATGATGCCCCAAAACATGCTCACCAAAAATGAACTGAATCAGTTGAGAAATTCATCATTTGAATCAATCAGATTTTCACATGGGCTGCCTCCCTCGGTTAAAATTCTCGATGTCGAGTCTTTCTGGGATTCTGGATCTACCATGCCACTTTAAATTTGGGTGTGGGTCTCCTATATCCCATTTGCTCCTTAATTGTTGTCATGGCACGTCCTATTTTTTGCTCTTTTTCAGTTCAACTCCTGACCGAGGAATACAGTGCGTTGTCCCCAACCACCATGGAATCTCAGGGATTGATCAATACCACCGACTATCTCAAGGTTTCTTCTCTGACTAAGTCAGCCGCTGCTGCCGATGCTCACAAGAAAGTAGCTGGTAAGTTAACACGATCAATATCCTCACAGCAATTATTGTTTAGACTGGAAAATACCTGAATGGTCATGCCAGATAGGTCACATATTTCTTGGAATCGTGGCAAGAAAGAACTTTATCTGCCGTGGCATGATCTTGTGGAAATGGCTTTGAGCCATGAACTGCTCGATTGTGATGTTGACCGTTGCACTGTGATGTCGTAAGTCACTATGATGTCATAAATTGATTATTACCTTTTCAGGGGGCTGTTTTAGCTGATGTAGTCATGCACTGAAGGTGTCCTCTTAATTTGCAGGCCGCAAATCGACTGACAATAATGTTAGATAAAATATTCAAAGAATTTCGATGATTTTGGTGTCAAAAGATGGTGGGAGAGAACTGAGAAATTGGTGTAAAACTTTTTTTCAGATTTGTTCGACTTAACTCTTGGGATGGAAAATTTTGTGCTGCAGCCCATTGTGCAAAATCCGGATCTGAAATTTTGGCAATCTCGTAAGCGGGCTTCGCTTCCCAATATCGAAATCTTGCATAAGAAAACAATGAAATTTCTTTTTGAACTTCGAATCTGCTATTTATTTATTCTCTTTCGACACCAGAATTATCCAAATCCATCCAGGACTTTCCAGCACAGCAATTTTAAGGAAACATACTAGAGGTCTAGCAAGTAAAGTCTCTGTTACTTTAGAATGGGGCTTGACCGGATTTCTTCATTCTCTTTTCTTCTTTGTATTGTTATGCAAGGTTAGGCCGCATTTGGGGCATATCGAACAAAGCCAAATTGTAGGCCTTGTTTTTACAGGTTTTTCTTCAAACATTTTTATTCTGGCCATTTTTATCTGCCGAGAAGGGAAGGAAATGACTTTTGGTACTCAAAATTTCTGGAATTTACCTCTGGAAAACCTGGAAAAGTCAGGGAAAACGGTGTCTGTCGGGCTGCAGACATCCTGTCGACGTGTTAACTTTCTACTGATTTGTGGGAGAATTTTCTTCACTTATTTCCATGCTGCTTTTTTGCAATTGGTGGGCTGACTGTCTGGCTGATGCAGGATTTCTTGGGAAAGTTAAGGACAGAGCTGAAGATATGGAGAAGAAACTCAAGGAGAAAGATAAACACGGTTGGTTGTTTTTGAGGAAAGGGTGTTGGCCCGGTTGGCATTCATTTTGGCAAGAAGGTTACCAAAAGAGAACTCATATTTTGCCCATTTTGCTATTGAAACAGGGGTGAAATATACATTGGCTGTTTTCTTTCTAAGGCATCGCAGAAACTTTGAAATACAACTTGGTCCACGCTAGGTGAAATTGTGAATTTGCATTGAAGTGTGGTAACTAGCTAGTAGCTACCCTT
>JASGXE010007541.1:0-20121 GCA_030068105.1 Sinentomon sp. SZTP_YWyxl | reverse complement strand
GGAGAAAACATTGCAGAAAAAGGCCTGAATTGTGGCGCTTTAATTTGCATGAGAGTAAAAGAAGAAAACAATGGAGGCAACAGTTAAAAGGAAAAAACACATGTATGATTTTTCCGTCACTGTTTAGCCTTGGAATTACGAACCCCAAAAAATTTCAACAAATATCAAACCCCCACACCTTCAATGGCGTGTGGGAGGCTGTATGTTGAAAATGGAGCCCCCCAGGCGACTCAGGCCAATGAGGTGGCCTTTATAAATCTGGTTCTTCCTTGGGTGGAGTCTGGTCTGGTCTGGAGACCCATTTTAGCTTGTTTCTCCATAAGAGATCAAGATTCGGTCCAATGAGGGAAGACACTGTGTCAGCAGGGAAGACACTGTGTCAGCAGGGAAGACACTGTGTCAGCAGGGAAGACACTGTGTCAGCAGGGAAGACACTGTGTCAGCAGGGAAGACACTGTGTCAGCAGGGAAGACACTGTGTCAGCAGGGAAGACACTGTGTCAGCAGGGAAGACACTGTGTCAGCTGGGAAGACACTGTGTCAGCAAAATCTCGGATCGTGATAACCATAATCGAACCACGCCTTAAGGGGTTCTTGGTCATCTTACGTATGGCAAAGTCACCGGGTTGGTTGTGCCAATTGAACAAAAGGGGAGGTGAAAAGGGGCTCGGTTCACCAAGGCTGGTTGAACATCAAGGTGGATACCAAGCAGCAGGTTGACAGCAAGCAATTGGTTGGACCACCGATACGTTGACAAGCAAAAATGCAAAATTTGCCTCCCTTTGACAGAACAAAAGGGTTTTGTCTGCCCTTAATTTGGAGATATCAAGCTGTAGGTTGGCAAGAAGCAACAGGCGGACACCAAACAGTTGGTTGACAACAAGCACTTGGCAGTGAGGACAGGGGGTTGGATGGAGTAGATTTGTAATTAAGAAAAAAGGAAAGGTAACACGTGAATCACATCGCAGCAGTTAGTTCCACCAAATTATTCCACTGCTGATTTTACAATTTTATTCCCTTAACCATTTCACGAAACCTGTGAATGTTTCATTTTTATTTGACAGGCCTTTCACCTAACACAGCCTACAGAGTTACGGTGCGAGCGAAGAGTATAAAATCACCACTCTACGATGAAAAGAGTTTACTTCAGATGGAAAGGTTCTCATCACATATCGAATTCAAAACGCTGCCAAAAGGTAAGACAAATGATTAATCGAGACATAGTAAAATTGCCGTAAACTTTCTCACTGAAGAAAGTATGCCTTGAGACCATGAAATAGAGTACGCTATTCCGTCATCGTCAACGAGTTTTCAAGACAAACAAGCTATGGTTTTGCCCCTGATCCTCTTTCACATGGCTGTAGAAAAGGTTGTCTGGAACACAGCCATTTTTCATTGCAAAAGAGTATTTTCATTGCAAAAGGTGCATTTTTAAGGAAAAAGCATTTTTCATTGCAAAAGAGCATTTATCATTGCAAAAAGAGCATTTTCCACTGCAAAAAGCATTTTTAATTGGAAATAGAGCAAAAGGGCATTTTGCATTGCAAAAAGAACATTTTCATTGCAAAAGATATTTTTTATCGCAAAAAAGCATTTTTCATTGCAAATTGAGCATTTTTCATTGCAAAAAGAGCACTATTCTCGTATTGCAAGAGCATTTTTCATTGCAAAAAGCATTTTTCGTTGCAATGCAACATTTGTCAGCGCAAAAAGGGCATTTTTCATTGCAAAAAGAACATTTTCATTGTAAAAAGAGTAATTGTTCATTTTTATCGCAAAAAGCATGTTTCGTTGAAAATAGAGCATTTTTCATTGCACAAAGAGCATTTTTCATTGCAATAGAACATTTATCAGTGCAAAAAGGGCATTTTTCATTGCAAAAAGAACATTTTCGTTGTAAAAAGAGCTTTTTATCGCAAAAAGCATGTTTCGTTGCAAATAGAGCATTTTTCATTGCAAAAAGAGCATTTTCCTTTGCGAAAAGCACTTTTCATTACAAATAGAGCATTTGCCATCTACAAAAAGGGCATTTTTCATTGCAAAAAGAACATTTTCATTGCAAAAAGAGCATTTTATTGCAAAATAGCATTTTTCATTGAAGAGCATTTTTTATTGCAAAAAGAGCATCAATCCATGGAAAGTGGCAAAGTTCATTCACATTATCTCGGAGCCACAAGAAATGAAATTGTGCCATTCTTCGAAAATGGATGCAATTTAAATATGATGCTTAACATCTAAAGTTTGACTTGAGATCAAACTTACCTGGTGACCTTGCCAATTTCGTCTCTACTTGGATAGAATCCGACTGCCGTTGTGAGAACATCACGGTTCCGTCTTGAGAGCCGTCTGATCATTGTACTCTCTGTATTCTCTTTATCGGCTGTAAATAAAGTTTCTCTTTCCATGGCACCAAGAGGCCAACTTCTGTGTGCGACCTGAACACACATTTTGCATTGTGAAGAAGATAAAAATCAGCACCAATCAACGAAATTCACATTTGAAAGTCTACCGCGTGAACATTCACAAACTCCAAAATGCACAGAGATGATGGAATTACATCACCCATGCATTAAAAAAGAATAGTGGCTGCAGAGATAAAAATTCATAAGTTGAACTTGAGAATGGGAGACTTCTGACTGGTCGACTCCGAAAGATGTGGCCACGATATGGTCTTGCAACATGACCCAGATTCAATCCGAGTGGAGTATACACCGTCAAACTCATCCTCTGTAAGAGGTCCCAAGTTGAACAACCAAGGACGTCATTTCAAGTTTTTTGCTGGAGGGCAAATGAATTTGGAAGAGGAAGAAAATTGTAAATTTCGATCCTCATTCTGGCCACATTCCTGGGGATTCACAGGAATACAAAAGACACAAATTAAAATTCGAAATTGAAGAACAATTGGAATTTTTTTCATTTTTTCCATAGGAGAGGAGAGAGCAAAAAAATCGCAAGGGCCACATTTACCCACAACGACCCAGGGGGGAGGATTTTGACAGAGCATTTCATCTTTGGATGGGCCCGCTGCCCCCTGTCTCCCAAGTAACGTCCCTGTGAACAATCCTCCGTTTCCATCCTTTCCACATTTTCCTCTTCTAATTTTTTTTACTTTCGTTTTTTACCATGCTTGCAAATCGGATGAGCAGAAGGTTAGACATTTCAAGGTTTTTTTATTGCCATTTATTGCCTTCATCTTGCCTACGGAGAGATGATCGTAATTTTGAAAATGGGCTGGTAGTTATTCGAGCAGATGGGACGGCACAAGATATACCCGTGTGTGTCAAGCGCTCCAGCCTGTCGACTTTTTCTCCATGAAAACTTTGGGGGCATTCATGGGATCTTTAACATGGGGACTTCCATGGGGACTAACATGGGGAAATTTTCCAAAAAGTCGATTGTATGATTTTCGTTGTTAGTGTCCCATCAAAAGGATGAACAGGTTTTGTGCATTTTGTGGTCCAGTGGCTATGGCAAAATTGATGCTCAATCTGAGGGGTTGCTGACCTCCCGCCAGAAGGCAGGGTGTTTGAGGTTGGTATTTACACTGTGCGATGGTTGTTTTGACTGCAACAAGGTGGCAGCATCAGGCGTACGAACAACCATAACATTTAAATTTTTCGAGTCCACCACAGCAATGCTGCCGAGATATTTACGTCACCTCGTTGAAATTATCATGAGAATCCGACTCCAAATCCGTTACATGCTGATACAGATGCACAGCTATGGGTCGAGAGAAGACATTGAAACTGTTCTGTCCATTTGACAAGAAGCTCATGGCACAAACTAGGTTTTGTGCATTTTAGGCTTGTCCGGTGGCAGGACAATTGATGCTCAATCTGAGGGGATGCTGACCTCCCACCAGAAGGCAGGGTGCTTTGAGTTGGTATCTTACACTATGCGATGGTGGTTTTGACTGCAACAAGGTGGCAGCATCAGGCGTACGAACGACCAGAACATTTAAATTTTTCGAGTCCACCACAACAATGCTGCCGAGATGTTTTCGTCACCTCGTTTTGAAATTATCATGAGATTCCGACTCCAAATCATTTTTCATTTGTATAACATTCAATTTCTATGTAAACTTTTTTACGTCATTTTGTTGTTAGCACACTTGTAAGTTAGTATAATTTGTAGAACCTTCTTGGCAAATAGGCAAAAGTTACACAGTGCTGCATAAGTTAATAATTTGTAGACCCTACTTGGCAAAAGTTGCACGGTGTTGCGTAACAGGTTTTACCCAGTAGGGTCTACAAATTACTGACTTACTCAGCACTGTGTAACTTTTTGCTAGGACGGTCTACAAATTACTGACAGTATGGTCTACAAATTACTAACTTATGCAGCGCAACACTGTGTAACTTTTGCTAGCAGGGTCTACAAGTTGACTCCAAATCAAAAGGCAAACCAATCAAAGCCAATGCAAACTGACAAACAGAACAAAGAAACTCAACCCAAGCACTGTGTATATTTTGCCTGGTACTACATATTTACGTCTGTGTTTTTACACTTTCGCATGTAGGTTTACCAGGACCACCAACAGATATCCAAATCGAATATGGACCTCAAGACAACTCACTTTTAGTCACATGGCAACCGGTACCACCAGCAACCATATCAACGGACACTCCTCCACATGTAAATCTCAGGCCGATCGGTTACATAGTTTACGGCGACGGGAAAAAGATCGCCGAAGTTGACTCTCCAACTGGTGACCATGTGCTGATCGACTTGTCGAGAGTTCAGGGACCAACACCGAGGCACTTAACTGTTCGGACCAAATCAAAGGATTGTCTATCAAGTGACAGTCTGATTATTCCTGTACCATCGGCCTTACAACGAAAGAAGAAGTCAAAGGTAAAGTGGATGAAAATAACCTGGACGTTTGTTCCCAACAAACCACCATAAATTCCCGCATTGCAACTCACCCTCAGGTTCAACTCAACAGAGCCAATTCAACAGACGGATGCATCTTTCAATGCAACAATGGAAAAGGAATAAGAGTTGTGCTGCATAGAAATGAAATTTTCGCAACGCATCTATCCTCAAATTGGTTGAGTCAACTCATCCTCATGAGGATGAGTTGTAATGGGGAACACGGCCCAAAAATTCCGTTGCGATGAAGGTAAAAAAATGGAAACCTTTAATTTCTGTTGAGGAAATTTTTCTTTCCTCTTTTCACATTTTTCTGTAAAATGTCCAGGTCAGGGTGGTAAGATTTTTTGCGAAACAAAATTCCCTGATAATTTTTCAACTTTTTCAGTTTGTATTTCCTGACCTTTCCAGTAAAATTTTCATTGATTCCGTTTTCTTAAAACTTTTCCAGTGAAATTTTTACAAATTCCCTGACCCAACCAGTAAAATTTCATGAATTCCCTTGCCTCACAATACATTTCTCACGAATTCCCTGACCTTTCAAGCAAAAATTTTAAAATATTCCTTGACGAAGTTTCATTAATTCCCTGACCTTTCTCGCGAAATTTTCATTTGTGCCTCTTTTTCGGCAGTGTATCCACACTTTTCTTTGCTGATGTGAGTCATGTTTTCCTGTATTTCCGAAAATGTGTGCTAATTTTTGCTCCCTCTTGTTACACTCTTGCAGGACAGTAAAGACCAGAATCATACGCCAAAGCACCAAACTTATCACGACAGGCAGATTCGCAAATATGACTCCGTTGACCATCAGGTAAGTGACACATAAGATGGCATTCCCTTAAGCTTGCTCGGAAGCGCTCGCACCTGCCTGTTCTTAGCCGATCCATTGGAGAAATTCTGCAACACAAAAAATGAAAAGTGGCCGCAGAATTAAGTGGAGGCAGAATTAATGTACCCATGCATGTGTTCTTCCCATTAAACTTTTGCCTCCGAAACTTTTTTTTCTTTTTTTTTCTTATTCAGGCGGTAGAAATTAAAGTGCAGACTACAACAAATTCTCCGTGAGGTGTTAGACTTTGACCTCGGTTAAAAAAAGGATCTTTAATTTCTGCAGCATGGAGTTTTTGCCAAAATCTGAACGGTCATAATTTTTTACATGTATGAGTACATAAATTCCGCCGCCGCAAAACATTTTCAGAATTTTGGGGCCAACATCGTCATGGCTGACAGTTTCTAGAAGCAGACAACTGTTGCCTTATATACAGGCACGTTTGGCCAAAGGGGTCATGGGTCATGCATTTTTATGTCATGCATGTGCAGTCAAGGTGGTTTACACCACTGCTCATTCAGTTTTTTTTTATTTTTGACAAAATGACACTATTTTTTACCATCCACGTAAGCATTGAAAGCTAAAAACGTCAGTTTTGGAAAGCGTTGTAATTGAACCAAAACAGCATGGGCTAGTCACGGCGGCGAGATCCTGTCGAGGGTGAATCTTTCCTCCGAGTTCAGAGGTAAATCTGGCCATTTAAGACAACGAGTGAGCCCTTCGGGCCCACTGGCCCGATTTAGTACAAACACGACAAAACACATGGGGCCTTAGTCCAAAAAACTGGGATTGCTTGGCGCAACACGAATGTGCCATCCACTTCACCACGACGCCCAAACAGACAGACGGGAACGTCCCTTTGGAACGGGAACGTCGAAATTTATTTGTTTGTTTCTCACATGATTTTCGCGCGTTGATTTTTTGCTGGCTGATTTTTCGTGAAAGTTCATGGAAGGTGACAAAATATCAATGCAAGTGTTTCGTCCAGATCTTTTGAGTTGTCTCTTTTCTCTCTGAAAAAATTTGCGTTTCCCTGGAATCGAACCGGAGACCTTCCGCTCACGACTTCCGACTTTTCCGAAATGACGGCGATTGTACCATTACGCTACAGAGTCCTTCTTGCTTTTCCGCACTTTGAAATGTCGGTTTTATTCTTCTGTCGCATTTTTCAAAATTCCCAAGTTGGCCCAATCGAGCATGCTTGGTTTCCATCCAGCATTGCCGTCAGATGCGGTTGGAAATCATGACTGCTAAGCATCACGCTTCCCCAGAATCTTTATTCAGTGTAGATGTTGATTTTTCCCTCGTAAATCGAGGTAATCTTGACCCACGCTCGACTGGATCTCGCCGCCAAAAGGGAGGTGGAATGGCCCGCCTCGCTAGTTCCGGGTCGGGTGAGGTTTCCAATAGTTGGAACCCCCTAGATTCTGGGAGACTCAGCCCCCAGATGTCGAGCAAATTTTGTATGCATTTTCATTTTGGATCCATGAAAATTCGGCTGTAAGGATATTTCCTGCAGCCAGGATGGGGTAGCAACACAACCTCCAGCCTCCTTCTGTATCCCCCACTGGTGCTTGTGCTGCAAAAATATCACAGACCTTAATTTTTCTGCCAAAAGAAAACGCTGAGCCAATCAAAAAGTGGAGAGGCAAATTACACCGCAACCAGATTAATCCCCCCAACACTTTTCACATGTTACAGACGGTATTGGAGACTGACGACAACATGAGTGACAGAGAAGTCTATCCAGCATCAAAGCATGGAATTCCAATGATCGGTAAGACTTTTGAACGAGTTTGTTTGTTAGCGCATGGCTGTGTTAGGACTGTTAGTGAATTTTAGACTGTGAGTTACATTTTGAGACTGTTAATGAACTTAAAGAGTGCTTATGAAGTTTTTGAGACAGGCTTTTAAGACAAGTGACATGGGTCAGATAGCATAAAGACTGAGTGACCATTTGAGATTGTTAGTGAAATTTTAGGATTGATAGTGAACTTTTAAGATTTTAACAAACCTTTAAGATTACTAGTAATGAACTTTTAAGATTGTTAGTGTACTTTTAATACTGTTAGTAGAACCTTTAATACTGTTAGTGAACTTCTAAGCCTATCTTTGTGTCTTCTGAGGTTGTAAGACTGACCATGTGAGCCTGTTAGTGAACTTTGATCCTTTCAGTATCTAATGGCAGGGTGAAAATGAATCCTTCCAATGCAGGGTAAGTTTCTCATGTAAGTACGGGACCTATCGGCACCACCACATTTTTGCTGAAGAAAGAGGAAAGTTTTCCATCAATGTTAGAAATATTTTACAAGCATTTAAGCAATCAATACAAAGATACAATAAAACATACAAATATACAATATTTGTACAGGGTTTCCCAAAGGTCACTTGACAACCCCAGAAAAGTGCATTGCAGTTTTGAAACAACTCTGGAAGCTTGGAGCGGAGTTTGTTCCAATTCGAGTGGATAACGCCTGCAGCAGGCAGCCTGTCCAATCTGAACCTGAAATCTGTCGAAATAACCCCACAAGAGAAGATTGAAAACTAGCAAATAGCAGGCGTTGTCAAGTGACTTTTGAAAAACCCTGTTACATGTTGAGAAGACCAAGTTGGTGGATGTAATTTACAGCTTGTTTTAGAATTTCTGTATCAAACCTGACTCAACCTGACCCCTCACCACCAAGAGCTTGTTGTCAACCTACTCGTTGGCATATGCCTTTTGTTTGTTAGTCAACTTGTCCGCCTATGAACCGCAAATCACGTCTGTGAACTTGGTCTACTCCACATACATTGGCGCCGGAGCCGGGGGGTCAGGAGGGGCAGCCTGCCCCCCCTGGAAAAAAAATTAGGAGGGGCATTGCCCCTCCTAAAACCCAGATGCTGCCACCCTTGTAAACCATCTGGAAAAGTCCTGCACTGCCTCTTCTATATCTCAATACAAATATACAAATTAGCATTCCTTCACAAAAGGCGAAACTCATAATTTCCACTCTTGGTAAAGGGTAAATAGTAAATCTCAAATGACCTTTTCTCTGCCAATACAACACTGCCTGCCGAGTCCTTTGAATGCTGCGCTGCAATGTGGTTTCGTGCATTCCATCTTCACTGCCTGAAAAGAGCAGGACTGCTGTGGCACTGGGATTGGGCAAAATCGTTTAGCATTCGAAAAAAAAACTCTACTTCTGCCTTCACCCATTTGAATGATGACCAATTATTGGTGTCATCAATCTGCACTGAGACACATCACACAGTGTACGATGAGGCGGAATAAATGCACTGATAGATACATGTAAAATATTGCGATTGTTGAAAAGTCAATGCAGTAGAAATAAGAACCTCCTTTTTGGATGACAAAAATGGTTTCTCCAAAAAGTTTTGTTGCAATATGGCACTTTGTTTTGTACCGCCTGCATAACAGTAAAAAGAGAGATAAAAAGTTTCGGAGGCAGCAGTTAGATGGAAAAAAACTTGGTGTATGTGTGACTCAATTGATTCCACTGCAACTGTGCATTTGGAATTGCGTTGAGTGCACAGTTTTTGGTTTGCACTGATCACATTTTGTTTTCAACATACCCATTAAAACAACCAACCGACCGAACAATCCCAGCATTTTTTTCAAATGAAAATCATCCATCAAATTTCCCATTGGCAAAGCTTTTATAAAATCTTCTCGCGTAATCACAGCGAAATTGCAGGAGGAGGCTTCCTGAATGCAGTGATGTCTTGCCGAAATTTTGTATTTTATACTCCCAGGCGTTCTCTTTGGATTCTGCACCGGACTCACCAGCAATAACTGTTCTGAGAGTTGTTTTTGGGAAGCAAAAATTCGCATATGTCGATAGCTTCTGGGGGCTTCGCCCCCCCCCGACCCCCCACCAGCTACGCCAGGCGACACCGATGATTGACTATCGTGTCAAGCGAATCATCGGTGTCACATGACGAAGCTCCACAAGGAGGGAGTGAAATGTTGCGTCTTCGCATTCTCCAAACGAACGGACAAAGGCAGTTAGTCTTTTTCTTGTGTTTTTATAATATGTGTCCTGATGTTATTCCCGTTCGTGGTGCAGAAATTGCACATACATATAGACAGATCTTTTGGTGCTGTAACCCAGATTAACATGGTACCAGCACAGAAATTCCAAGTCAACCAAATCTGGTTTAATCTGTTTAAGAAATTACAGGCGACGATTACAATCGTAGAGGAAGAGGGGGCATTTCCTCAACAGGCACAGGGATAACTGCAGACCGTGGTGGTGCAGCGGCTGGTCAGCAGAGGAATATGCAGGGCCAACAGCACGCATATCAGGATCAACGTGATATGGTGGATCCTAGGATGGCCAGGGAGAGGGATTACAAGGGCGGAGGACGGACAGGACAAGGGCCAATGCCCCCCATGGACAGGGATAGAGGTGTCTATGACAGCACTCGGGGGTAAGTAATGGGTGTTTAATTTGATGAAGCTTGTCAAAACAGTGGTCTTAACTGGAGAATTTGATGGTTTTATCTTCACTCGATTTTTTTTCAATTTTGAAAATCGAGCTTTTCGCATCGAACGTTCCACCGAAGTCGTTTTTCACCAGACCCTTCTCTCCGCCGTTAAAGATCATTTTGGGCAGAAAAATTCCGATTCGAAGTCGTTTTCCACCAGACCCTTCTCTCCGCCGTTAAAGATCATTTTGGGCAGAAAAATTCCGATTCGAAGTCGTTTTCCACCAGACCCTTCTCTCTGCCGTTAAAGATCATTTTGGGCAGAAAAATTCCAATTCGAAGTCGTTTTCCACCAGACCCTTCTCTCCGCCGTTAAAGATCATTTTGGGCAGAAAAATTCCGATTCGAAGTCGTTTTCCACCAGACCCTTCTCTCCGCCGTTAAAGATCATTTTGGGCAGAAAAATTCCGATTCAAAGTCGTTTTCCACCAGACCCTTCTCTCCGCCGTTAAAGATCATTTTGGGCAGAAAAATTCCGATTCGAAGTCGTTTTCCACCAGACCCTTCTCTCCGCCGTTAAAGATCATTTTGGGCAGAAAAATTCCGATTCGAAGTCGTTTTCCACCAGACCCTTCTCTCCGCCGTTAAAGATCATTTTGGGCAGAAAAATTCCGTTTCGAAGTCGTTTCCACCAGACCCTTCTCTCCGCCGTTAAAGATCATTTTGGGCAGAAAAATTCCGATTCGAAGTCGTTTTCCACCAGACCCTTCTCTCCGCCGTTAAAGATCATTTTGGGCAGAAAAATTCCGATTCGAAGTCGTTTTCCACCAGACCCTTCTCTCCGCCGTTAAAGATCATTTTGGGCAGAAAAATTCCGTTTCGAAGTCGTTTTCCACCAGACCCTTCTCTCCGCCGTTAAAGATCTTTGGGCAGAAAATTCCGATTCGAAGTCGTTTTCCACCAGACCCTTCTCTCCGCCGTTAAAGATCATTTTGGGCAGAAAAATTCCGATTCGAAGTCGTTTTCCACCAGACCCTTCTCTCCGCCGTTAAAGATCATTTTGGGCAGAAAAATTCCGTTTCGAAGTCGTTTTCCACCAGACCCTTCTCTCCGCCGTTAAAGATCATTTTGGGCAGAAAAATTCCGATTCGAAGTCGTTTTCCACCAGACCCTTCTCTCCACCGTTAAAGATCATTTTGGGCGGAAAAAATTCGATTCGAAGTCGTTTTCCACCAACCCTTCTCTCCGCCGTTAAAGATCATTTTGGGCAGAAAAATTCCGATTCGAAGTCGTTTTCCACCAGACCCTTCTCTCCGCCGTTAAAGATCATTTTGGGCAGAAAAATTCCGATTCGAAGTCGTTTTCCACCAGACCCTTCTCTCCGCCGTTAAAGATCATTTTGGGCAGAAAAATTCCGATTCGAAGTTGTTTTCCACCAGACCCTTCTCTCCGCCGTTAAAGATCATTTTGGGCAGAAAAATTGCGATTCATCTACATCCAGGTCCAAGGGAGATTGTCGGACCTGCCTGGGGGCTTGTTCATGGTAGTGTGCATGGCCTCTTGGCGCCATTCTTGCACGTATCTGCGCGATTTCTTTAGCATGCCAGAAAAATCCAGCGGCAGGTTACCTGACAGGATATGGCTACTTTGAGATTTACTCTCGCCAGGTGCAGTATAGCTAATTTTGAACACTTGGTGCACAAAACTCAAGATGCGTGCAGAATGGGACAAGACTAACAAAAAAAAAAGCCACACAACCACGAACAAGCCAAACAAAATGCAGTGAAGAAGTGCAGACTTCCGGCCTTTATGAATCACAGGAATGCCACTATTCATGACAATTTCAGAGGAAAGCACTGCACTGCATATTCCACTTGAAGATATGAACCAAGAATGCTCCCAAGTATGCTCAGATGGAAACAAGAGTGAAAATTCAGTTGATCCAGGCAACATTCCACTTGGAAGACACAAATTGAGAAAGCTTCCAAGTGTGCTTAGAGAGAAACCAGAATCAAAATGCGCTTTATCTTGGCAGCATATTCGGCCGCATCCCCCAAAGCCACCAACCCTGACCCAAAGCACGATAGGCCCTAAATAACTAATTTAACGCAAATATTTCTGCTGAACAATTTCATTTTTGTGAACAACAATTTTCCTTTTCCATCGCTGAGAAAGATGCGTCTGAATGTGGAATTGGCTATTTTTGAGGACGACAACTTATTCCGCTTGAAGATACAGTTCGTATCTTCCATGGAATGCTTGAGAATGCTCTCAAGCATTCTTGGAGGGATACCGGAATTCCTGATTCACAGAAATCAGTTTTGTTGTGTGTTTGAATGGAGTAAAGTATGAAGAATTTTCAGTTTGCATCTTCGAAGGAATGAGTGTAGCCAAATTAAACGACAATAACATGATTTTTTCCAATTCAGGAGAGGAGGTCGCCATCCTGGTGGCATGGCCCCTCCTCAGGGAGGCGTTGGTGGTCCAATGCGGCAGAGGATGGAAGAGAGAACCAGAATGTTCGTTGCCTTGTTCGACTACGACCCCAGGACAATGTCACCGAACCCAGACGCTTGCGAGGAGGAGCTGCCTTTCAGGGAAGGTGATCTGATAAAGGTCAGTCAAGCAAAAAAGGTTGAACTTTACAATCAGTAGCCACATGTGAATATGCGAACGTTAGGGACGCTTCCCGGGCCTTGTACACTGTAAACACGAAGTTCAGTTTGGAACACCATATTTTAACATGGGCTTAGACAGAAAGTGTCCTTTTTGGAACATCAATGGAACACTTAGTCAGAATTGGAACACACCGAGTGTTCCATTTCCATCGATTTGGAACACTCAAGGTGTTCCAATGAAACACTTAAGGTGTTCCAAATCGCTCATGTGTTCCAAATCTGTGACAGGAGTGTCACATATTTGGAACACTCAGTGTGTTCCAAGAGCACATCAGGTGTTCCATAAATGTTCATAAAAGGACGCTTCCTGTCTAAGCCCATGTTAAAATATGGTGTTCCAAACTGAACTTCGTGTTTAGAGTGTAGGCGGACACCACCCAGTAGGTTGACAAAAAGCAGTTGGCAGACACCAAGAGTAGATCAACAATGAGCAATAGGCAGTGGGAGAAGGTGGTCAGACCAGGTTTGGCCAGCTTGGCTGGCTTCAATGGAGAAATAATGAAAGGAAACCGCAAATCACGCTGCGGGATATGTGCATGTGTTTTTTTCCAAAAGTTGCTTCTTTAAATGTGGTTTTGGGCAGTGTAAGTTCTCCGACAGCAAGTAGACACTTTAAAAGAAGTTCATGCTTCAGAGAGAAAAGAAACGAGAGTGTTCGCAAGATAATCAGTCGTATGCACCAAAGCCAGTAATCCTATCACCAACCCTAAGCTTGAAAAAAGTTAATTCCATGTTCAGATGCCCCTATATCAACGATGGAAAGGGAACACTACTGTGGTGCATAGAAATCAAATGTTCCAACAGAATCCTATATATGAAATTTTCATGATAGAAATCCGTTGAAAATTTTGATTTCTATGCACAACAGTGCTCCCTTTCCATCGTTGAGAAAGGTGCATCTGAACATGGAATTGACTTTTTTCAAGCTTAGGGTTCGGGTTAGGGTTCGTGGTTTTGGTGCATAGATCGAATATGCTGTGGAATCTGCCAGGAAACCTTTCAGTGTGGAAAATGCCAAATCTCAGAAACTGCTGTTGCCAAATCTTGTAAACTGTAAAGATGCCAAATCTCAGTTGCCAAATCTCAACAGCCGGATGTCAACTCCTGCAAACTGTTAGATGCCAAATCTCAAAATAAGAATGTTCTGCTAAATCTCGAAACTGCTATATATCAAAAACTCTTTGATGTCAAATCTCACAAACCGTCAGATGCTAAATATCAAAAGTGTTACCAAATCTCAAAACAGCCAGATGCCAAATCCTGTAAACTGTCAGATGAAATGTTCTGCGAAATCTCGAAACTGCTATCTCAAAAACTTTCATGCCAAATCTCACAAACTGTCAAGATGGCAAAACTCGTAAATTTGGATCGTAAATAATGGATGTGTTATGATGATGTTTTATGATTTCAGATCTACGGAGAAACTCGTAAATTTGGATCGTAAATAATGGATGTGTTATGATGATGTTTATGATTTCAGATACGAGAACTCCGTAAATTTGGATCTAAATAATGGATGTGTTATGATGATGTTTTAGATTTCAGATACTACGGAGGAAACTCGGAATTGGATCGTAAATAATGGATGTGTATGATGAACTTTGATGATTCAGATCTAAGAGAAAACTCGTAAATTTGGATCGTAAATAATGGATGTGTTATGATGATGTTTTTGATTTCAGATCTACGGAGAAACTCGTAAATTTGGATCGTAAATAATGGATGTGTTATGATGATGTTTTATGATTTCAGATCTACGGAGAAACTCGTAAATTTGGATCGTAAATAATGGATGTGTTATGATGATGTTTTATGATTTCAGATCTACGGAGAAACTCGTAAATTTGGATCGTAAATAATGGATGTGTTATGATGATGTTTTATGATTTCAGATCTACGGAGAAACTCGTAAATTTGGATCGTAAATAATGGATGTGTTATGATGATGTTTTATGATTTCAGATCTACGGAGAAACTCGTAAATTTGGATCGTAAATAATGGATGTGTTATGATGATGTTTTATGATTTCAGATCTACGGAGAAAAAGATCCCGATGGTTTCTACAGGGGTGAGAGCGGTGGCAGGCAAGGCTTCGTGCCCTGTAACATGGTCTCAGAGGTTCAAATGGATGAAGAGGTGAGTCTTTTCCCCAAAACAACCCTAACGCGGGGAGAAGTGCTACGGAATAGCGTTATTCCGAAGTTGCAGGAAAATTTTTAGCATTGAAGTAAATAGAGAAAATTATACCCGCAACCCTCGGATTAGTGCTATTCCTGAGAACTTCTCTCTCTGGGGTAAATGATCAAGTTTGGACACGTTTTTCGTCCTTTCTTCCGTTGCAGTTCTGAATCCCTTTCAACATTTGCAAAATGAATATTCCAAGTTTAAATTAAAATCATTTTCTCAGAAAAGTCAGCACCAAATTTTTCACAAAACTGGACAGCGTATTTCCCATAAAATGTGACATTTTCTCACAAAAGCCAACACCATTTTCCACAGTATATCAAGGTTTTCTCCATTAATGTCAACATTTTCGACAAAATCTATGTCATTTTTTCCACAAAAAGCGAACACAATTTTCCACAAAAGCCAACACCATTTTACATTCCACAAAAGCCAACGTGATTATTTCAACAAAAGCTAACACCATTTTTCAACAAAAGCTAACACCATTTTTCAACAAAAGCTAACACCATTTTTCAACAAAAGCTAACACCATTTTCCCACAAAAACCAACACCGTTTTCCACACATTCCACAAAAGCCAACGTGATCATTCCAACAAAAGCTAACACCATTTTTCCACAAAAGCCAACACGATTCTTCCCACGTAAATCAACACCATTTTTCACACCAGCTAACGGTTCTACAAAAACCAACAGCATTCTTACCACTACCACATAAGCTAACACCATTTTCTCCACAACATTGACACCATCCACAGCAACCAACACCTTGTTCCGCGAAAGCTGACACCACTTTTCACAAAAGCCAATATCGTTTTTCCATTTTCGCCAATGCAATTTTTCCACAAAATCCAATGCAATTCTTTCCACAGTAACACCATTTTTCAAAAAAAAAAAAAAAAACCAACACCATTGTCAATAAAAAACACCATTTCTCCACAAAAGGCGACACTCGACAAAACCCGATGCCATTTTTCACAAAAGCTGACTCCATTTTCCATTAAAAACCAGCACCATTTTCCGAACATTTATACGAAAAGCCAACGCCATTTTTCCACAAAAGCCAACACCATTTTGTAACAAAAGCCAATGCCAGTTTTCCACAAAAAAGCCAACACCATTTTTTCAATAAATGCAACACAATTTTCCACTCCGCAGGAACAGAGAAGCTTGAAGGAGGGAGGTGGCCTGATGCCAGCAAGAAAACACCACCGAACTGGAAGTTCACCAATGAGGACGGCCGCTTTGAACAAAGACGACAGATGGGGAGACATCTACACGAATATGCCTGTTAAGAAGATGGTAGCACTTTACGACTATGACCCACAAGAACTGTCACCAAATGTCGACTCTGAGGTACAGTTTTTACGAGATATGTTACTCTGGGGTACCTACAGTATGTTCGAGATATTTTTATCACCTCGAATGTTGGCTTTGCTGATGTTATTTTGATCAGAAATGATCTCAAGAGGGTAAATAGGTGAAATCCAATAAAATTCATGTTTTGCAGTGAATCCACGAACAGTGGCGAGAAATTTTTTTGTGCCACACGTACATGACTTTTTTGGACCTTTCAGGGAAAACTGTGAGAATTGTGATGATTTCAGCTTCAAAGAATGGGATTTTGTTGCATGGAAATATGTATCAAATCAATTATATGAAACCAATGTCGATGGGTTCAAAGTTTCCCCGAAAATCCAAAAACAACGTCACCATGTGTGGTACAAGTAATTTTCTCGGCGCTGTACAGTTGAAAAAAATCTGGTGTGGTTTGGACCCATCCAGAGGAAAAGCGATTTGGAAATGCCGAACGGTCAGAAGTCAAGCTGTTTTGGCCACAGATCCGTCATTCTAGAGAGGGAGAACACTCCCCCTCCCTGTTCAATTGAAACAGGATGAGGACATTTGGACATCACAACTCAACTTCTGACCAGTCGGCTCTGAGTGCGGGAGCGCAATGGTCCCACAATGTGAGCCAGATTGTGATTGGGAGGAAATTGTTGAACTGGATTGGTGAGAGTGATCACGATCACAAGGTGAAAATATCTTGTCGGAAAACTGATCATGCACCTTACCCTTCCCCAAACTACATCCATGCTGAAATGTTATGCATTTTGAGGCTGAATTTTCAAACTACATCCATGTTGAAATGTGTATTTTGAGGTTGAATTTTCAAACCACATCCATGTTGAAATGTGCATTTTCAGGTTGAATTTTCAAACCACATCTATGTTGAAATGTTGTGCATTTTCAGGTTGAATTTTTAAACTACATCCATGTTGAAATGTACATTTTCAGGTTGAAATTGCAAACTTCATCCATGTTGAAATGACGTGCGTTTGAGGGTGAATTTTCAAACTTATACATCCATGTTGAAATGTGCATTTTCAGGTTTAATTTTCAGACCATATCCATGCTGAAATGTGGTGCATTTTCATGTTGACTTTTCAAACTGCATTCATGTTTTGCATTCTGAGGTTGAATTTTCAATCTGAATTCATGTTGAAGTGCAGTGCATTTTCAGGTTGAATTTTCAAACCACATCCAGGTCGAAATATTGTGCATTTTCAGGCTGAATTTTCAAATAACACCCATGTTGAAATGTTGTGCAATTTCAGGTTGAATTTTCAAACCACATCCATGTTGAAATGTTGTGCATTTTAGGTTGAATTTTCAAACTACATCCATGTTGAAATGTACATTTTCAGGTTGAATTTTTAAACTAGGTTCATCCACGTTGAAATATTGTGCCTTTTAGGTTGAATTTTCACACTACATCCATGTTGAAATGTTGCGGTTTGAATTTTCAAACTAAATCCATGTTGAAATGTTGTGCATTTTCAGGTTGAATTGCCGTTCAGGGTTGGTGAAGTCGTCTACGTTTACGGCGATGTGGACGAAGACGGTTTCTACATGGGCGAAATCGATGGAGCTCGAGGCCTGGTGCCGTCGAACTTCCTCGGCGAAGTCCCACCAGAACACGACAGGAAACGAGGACCAGGGCCACCTGGGCCCCATGGACCAGGCGGGCCTTCCGGATATTACGATCCTGGAATGCCAATGGGGCCAGACCGCGGACGACCCAGAGACCCACGAATGGCTCCCGGTCCAGGTCCACCGATGGGTTACGGACCTGGGAGAGGAGCACGTGGACCACCTCCCCCACCCCGTGAACGTGACTTCAGGGAGGGTCCTGGCCCCGGTCGGGGGCCACCCCCAGGAAGGCAGCACGATCCTAGAGACCAAATGAAAGGTAGGTCTTTGGACCGTTCGTCATATTCCCAGAATTACTTTTTTTCTGCTGCAAGCTATGTGTGGCATCATCCTTGTATTAACCCCTTCCATCCTGCCATTTTCAATAACCGTTCTCAAACCCATACTCAAAATGAAAAAAAAAAAAATTCACAAAAGCTTCAGGGACATCATTTCTGGTTTTCGCAAGGGGATATCTCGGAGAAGGACCTGGGTAAAAAGGGAGAAGGGACCTCGGAAACTACCCAAACAAGAGATACAGAGAACAAGAGAAGAGAACAAGAGATACAAACTACTTCAACACGAGAACTGTGGCAGGGGAAACAAATTGTTAAACGACTGGCAGGGTTTACGGATATCCTGGTTTTCGCAAGGGGATATCTCGGAGAAAGACCTGGGTAAAAAGGGAGAAGGGACCTCGGAACTTCCCAAACAAGAGATCCAAGAGAAGAGAACAAGAGAAACAACCTACCCTAACAAGAGATAGAAACTACCTCAAAATGAAAACTGTGGCAGGGGAAACAAATTGTTAAGCGACTGGCACGGTTTACGAATATCCCTACGGTAAAATGTTGAAGGGATCCGGAGGGATGTGGGATAAATAATTAACTATCTGGAAGCTGCATTACATTTTAGTGATTGTGGGCAGTGGTGCAATGGTAGAATTTTGCCAGACCATACTCTGCCCATACGCCCATTGGCTACATAAATGGCCAGCCCATACACCCAATTTAAAAGCATTGGGCAATTTTCTTTTCAGACCATACTGTGTCTTCTGACATTTTTCGTAGACCATACGCCGTATGGGGCCGTATGGCCTCCTGGGTCAGAAAGATACACATCCCTGCCTGCACTTAATTTCAAAAACCCTTCTGAATACTGCCAAATTAGTTGATCCTTATGACCCTTCAAAACACTGGCTCTGCGAAGCATCATCTAATGCACTATCCCCACAACCCTTAGATCTTTCAGCACAAATGATCAAACCTTGCCTCAACTACTGATGTTCCCTGTTGCAATCTTTTGTATCTGTGTTTGTAAATAACCTTTTTTTGGGGAGGGCCATGTTTGCTTTTCCTTCATCTTCTTATCATTGTGCAGCGTTTTCAATCAAATTGAATGGCTGAGATTCAAATGGAAGTAAGTCCAACAGAAGGAAGGGGGTGGAAACTTGAAGAGGTTTGTTTTAAATCGGGACCACTTGCACTGGGCGAGTTTCAACTTGTTTACCTGCAAGGTAAACAAGTTTCAACGTGCTGTGGAGAGGAAAACGTGTGCCGACATGTTTTCCTGCAAGGCAAACAAGTTCTCCAACAAGCTCCAGACAGTAAAACGTGTTCCAACGTGTTTTCCTGCAAGGTGAACAAGTTTTAACATGCTCTGGAGAGAAAAACGTGTTTGAACTAGTCAGGCGAGAGCGACTTTAAAGAAGTCTATTTGACTGAATTTACTTTTTTGTGTGTGATCATTCTCCAAAAGCATTCCATTCATTCGAGAGCATAAAAGAATTCATTATTGGCGAAAATTCATTCCGTGCACACTGTGAACCAAAGTGGATAAATTTATCGTGCACACTGATGTGCCTGGTTCGTGTCGAACCAACGGCCGCATGGCTGTCAGCTCATGATGGCAAATGATGAAGAAAACCCAGCCAGGTCGTTTATCCGTGGACTTGTTCTGTTTTGATTCTCAGCCATTCAACTTGCAATTTGTTCAATTATTCAACTTTTTCCAATGGAATTTCGCAATTAGCTGGCCTTGCTTGAAGACACATTTTCTCCGTTGTTTTGCACACTGCATTTTTTACTCGTGTGTTTTTCTGCCCATTCCCTTTTTCTACGTCAATGTCTTAATTAATTACCCATGCACAGGGTGGG
>JASGXE010007540.1:0-19757 GCA_030068105.1 Sinentomon sp. SZTP_YWyxl | reverse complement strand
GACAATTTTCACTCGCGTGGAAAAAATTCAGCGGGCAAATCATTTTCGCAGACAGCAACCAAAATATTGGTTCACATGATACAAATGTCAGGTGATGGAAGCCGCCAGCAAAAATAACTCTGTGGCATTTGAGCAAACGTTTTCACACTTGGGAATTTGTTTATACATTAAATTGATGGATGGACCCTCAAGATTCCCCCCACTTGTAGAATGAACGTGTATCCCGTGATCCACTTGAGCAAAATCTAAAACCGCGTCAGAATGGACTGATTTTTTTCACCAGACATTTTTTTACAGATCTTCTGTCCAGAACAGATTGTCACATGCAACAATGGGCAATGGTCGCTCCAATGTTCTTCTTTGCACATTGTTGCAAGTGAGGATCTGTTTTGGACAGATGATCTTACTCGTAAAAGGTCTGATGCAAAAAAGAAAAAATCAGTCCATTCTGACTCGGCTTTACTCAGCCATTTCAAAAGCGAAATTGTCTTGGTTTTGTGAAAGAAAAAGAATGGTGTGTTTTTCAATGACTTCGATCCAATTTCTCCAGGTGTTGGACCTTGGGTGTGGCATCCGTCATCAATATCAACGTCTTTCACTCTTTGGCAGGTGCGAAATTGAAATGCTGCCTTGTATCTTGGACCTGTAAAAGAGAAAAAAAATCACAAGACACTAAAAATGGTGCATTGGAACTGCACAACACCTGACATTATCAGAACAACCCTTATCGCAAGGGCATATTTTTACAAATTTTCTCCATTCCTTTGACTGATCCGAGTCCACATCACACAATGGCTGCTTCACCCACCCTTGGCTTCATCCGAGACGAGACTGGTTTGAGCTGAGAAGGTTGTTTGATTGCGCCACACATAGTAGCGCTAACAATCAAACTTGTCAGCTCCTCACTCAAACCAGTCTCTCTTTTATCAATGATGGATGAACCAAGAAGGCGATACGTAGACTCCGTCAACCACGAAGTGGAGATCTGTGCAAAATTGACCGGCAAGTTTTGTTCCACAAAATCACAATAAAACAACATGTCAAAAACAAAGATTCAGCTCATTGAAGGACTGTATAGACAGGACGATCTGTGAACCAATGGTTGCATGAAAGCACACGGGACAAGATGCTTCCAGATAAAAGGATCATATAATCCTTTTACCTGGAAGCATCTTGTCCCGTGTGCTTTTATGGCGCCATTTCATGCAACCATTGATAAAAGGATTATTAATCCTTTTATCTGGAAGCATCTTGTCTCGTGTGCTTTTATGGCGAATCATGGCTTTCCAGTCCATGCAATTGTTAAGAATGACAAAAACTTTAATTTCTGTCCCGCATGATTTCCGTCTACAAAGAAAATGGGCATGCTAAAAAATAATCAAAAGGCATTGTTGAAATGGCAGCTGCATTCGATTCTGGGCTAAGCTATGCGCATAAAACCACCGTCGACCTGTAAATAAATGCTGTTCAATTTCACCATAGCAAAAAATGGGGACTCATTGAATGGCAGAGAATTTTGTGAACAAAAAAGAGCACATGACAAACAAATGGTGCTCATTTTTCAGTTCTGGCCAAGTGTTCAAAATGTGACTTTCATCATAATTTGCAATTGAGTTAATCACTGCAAATGTGGCGATGCTTTTGCGACACCTATTCACCTGCAGAACCTCGTTTTTCAGTTCGGGCCTGGTGTTCTATATGTGCGAGGTCCATCTTGATATGCAGCCTGTCCTTGAATTGTGGCCTGGTGTTAAAAATGTGTACAAGTCACTTGGCGTACGAATTCAGGCCTGCTCTGCCGCTGAAATCTTCATGATTCACAGGCCAGTCTATGGTTTGCTTGCTGGAACATCTGCATCGCATCAAGCAAATGCCTGGTTTTTTACAAATGACGAAAATTTAATTGGAAAGCATTCTTCTTGGAATTATGGAACTGAGATGTCAATGGAAAGCTCACTTCAATTATGCCACCAACAGGATGGGGAAAACATTTATACCGTTCTCTGCAACGATATGCACAAAAGATGTGTGCCAAAACCAAAGTGTAGAGATCACATGGGGTTAAGGTTAAGTGGGTGAGGAGTAAGGGGTTACGGGGGTTGGGCGGTTAAAGGCTTACTGTTACTGTGTTACGGAGGTCAAGGGTAGTTTAGGGTTAGGATTTAGGGGATTAACGGCGGAGAGATCATCAGGGGGGTAACACTAACTCCGAGCTGCGAGGTAAATTTTTTACATTGGAGCAGATGGCAAAAATTTACCTCGCTGCTCGGAGTTAGCGTTAACCCCGCATTGATCTCTCTGCTGTAAGTCTGGTTAAGGGGTTACAGGAGTTAAGGGTTACGGAGATAAGAGTGGTTAAGGTTTACGGGTTACCGAGTTATGGGGTCAAGGCGTTTATGGGGTTAAGGGCAGTTAAGGTTAACTCTAGGTTGGGAGGTAAATCTTTGCATTGATGTCCAATGTCCATTGTGAAATCTTGCATTGATGTCCATGGCAAGATTTGCCCCTAAATCGAATTTTCTTTCTGCAAGTCAGGCAAATTTCACAACTGCCGCAAACAAAAGTCAAATGCAGCGATACATATGTGTTTGATTAGCCTTGAAAGCAAGATTGTTTTACTTCAGCCCACCTAATCACAAAAGTGCATGATGATTCCACGAGGTCCATCTGTTGTCGGCCCCGAATAGCTTTCCAGTGACGAAAGGAGAGAACTTGGCTGATGGAAACTTGGCTGATGATTGGAAACTTGGCCATCAGATGAAAATGATTATGCAGCTGTACACTTGTTCGTGAGGCTTGTCCTGATCCCAATCAAACCGTATGATGCGATGATCTACTCTCAGATCTGTGAAAGAACTCCCCTCCCTTTGCAATTCTAAAGTGTGGGTGACGATGTCAGCATTGCTGTCGAACAGTTGATCACACCACCCTTCAGCTCTCGCAACTTGCTTTGCTTTCACTTGCTGCAGTTGGTACGAATGGAAGAGTTTGTTTAGTCTATCCTGATCGAATCTCTTGTAAAATGAGTTGAGTAAGTTCGTGAGAAATGTCACCAAACTTCCCAGATAGTCTTTCGGTATTGAGACCATCTGTACACGGCTTTTTCCACTTCCATACGCTCCTTTCTCGGGACGACCACTTTCCGGATAACGGAAAATTTGCAGTGCCTTGCTGGTTTTGTCTCTGCTCACAGTTGCAAAAAATTCAAGAAAGTTTGTTTTGTTCAGCTGTTTTTTTGTAGACGTGCGTGGTATGGGCTGAAACGCTATTCCGACAACAGGTGCGGAAGTAGAAGGCATTGCTGCTGCCGCTGCCGTTGTTGGCTGTCCTGATGGAAACTTGGCTGTACTTCTCAATCAGGAGTTCCATATTGTGGATAAGCAAACTTCGATGACGTTTCCCGTGCCTTTATGTGCAGGGGCGTAGCCAGGAATTTATTTCGGGGAGGGCCAAAGAATTATCCGCGTTGGAAGATCGCCGGGGGAGGGGTTCAGGGAGGGGGTGTCCCCCTCCCCAAAGGGGAAGAAATTTTGAAAAAAATGGATCTCAAAATGGTGGTCAGAATGCTCGATTTTTTTAAAAAACTGAGCATTTTTCCCCACAATCCCCGTTTGCTCAGAACAGATTGACAACATCAAATCAGCCTTTGAATGTTGCCTTTTCAAATGTGCATTTTAATTCTTTTTTTAAACACGACACGTCCAAACAAGTAACAACCACTCAAGTGCTATCGCATCAAAAACTGGACTCTACAATACTCACTTCATCATTCCATTTTCAGGTTTCAATTCCAGATTCAGACTTTTCTGTGTTGCCTTCATCAACCGTGGCAAAATTTCCACTGGGTTACCTCTTGTGATTTTCGTGAACTACCGCCGGCATCACATCCCATTCAACCATGATATTCAAAAAACAATAAATCAACAACCTCATGCCACCCTGCTTGCCACATAACAGCCCCACAAGCTAGATGGCATGTGGTTGTTAATTAATTGTAATTTTAAATATTCATATGTTTTCGTTCTTAAAAATATTCAATATAAATCCTCGTATTTTAACCATTCAAATTGCAAAAGCAGCAAATGTCTTTTTGGACTGTTGCCTTCCACCAACGGCCAGTGCGCTTGCGCAACCCACTGAATGCCAATACTTATGGATGTGTATAAAATTTTCTTTGGGTATGGAAAATTTTCAAAGAAACAGAAGACGAAGAAGTGTTTTGTCACGGCAAATAATGACAAAAACACATAAAACTACATCGAAGGAAATGATGGAGTTGCATTTGCGTTTCTTTCTTTGACTCCAGCACGATCATATCTAGTACAAACTAAAACATTTCGGGGGGGCACGGCCCCCTGGGCCCCCGGCAGGCTACGAACCTGTTTAGGCCCTATGTGGGTCTCGAGTAGTTCGCTGTCAATAAGCAAGAGGGGCAGTGGCGCCGACAGCGCTCTGGGATTGGGGGGGATGAGACTTAAAAGGGCATCAATTTTTCGGGACATGGGGGCAACACCTGGGATGTCGTTCCCGGCGAAGCATTGCACGAAGCGCTAAGCCGGGGGTGGGGTTCGGGGAGGGGGTGGCCCCCTCCCCGAAGGGGGAAATTTTTGAAAAAATGGAACCCCGAGAGGTGCTCAGAATGCGCACTTTTTGAAAAAAACTGGCACATTCATTGCGAGTTTCTTCACTGCAAATTCCAACTTCCAACTGGTACGAACATCACACAAAATATGGAGAAATATACCGATTGACAAAAGTCGGCCAAAGAATTGACAAAGAATGGCATCGTGGGGATAATTAAGTACTCAACAAAGGGTATTTTAACGGGGGATGAGGCAAGGGCAACAATCCCCCCAGAAAATAACCCTTTCCAATATTGGGGGATGCATCCCCCCCACCCCCCCCCCCCATGATCGGCGCCCCTGAAGAGGGGGTTTGGTCCGGCTTGGTTAGCTTTAGTTATGAAAAAGGAAAGGCAAAGTGTATATAACATCCCGGAAGTGGGTTTTGCTGTCAAATTAAAAAAATGTAAAAGAGAAAGCAAAACCATAAAGGTACTCTGCAAAAAGGTATCAAATGAAATCAACTTTCTTGAGTTCACTCCGAAGTGGCCAAAATCGATTCACTTCTGAAAAATATCAATGCAAGTATTCTCTTTGGCATAAGAGTTTTTTCTTGTTGGGGAAAAATTTCCCCTTTTCCAAGTGAGATGATGTTCAGTGCAGAGATTTAAAGAATTTTCCACAGTAAAAGGTTGGCGAATAAAAGATTAGGCACTTAAAGAATTTTCCAGGTAGAAGAAGGTTAGTAAACTAAAGAATTTTCAGAGTAAAAGGTTAGTCAACGAAATAATTTTCCAGATAAAAGGTCAGTCATCAACTAAAGAATTTTCAGAGTTAAAGATTAGTCACGAAAAGAATTTTCCAAGCAACAGGTTAGTCAACGAAAGAATTTTCAGAGTAAAAGGTTAATTAACTAAAGAATTTTTAGAGAAAAAGGTTCAGGTCAGTCAACAAAAGAATTTTCAGAGTAAAAGGTTTACCAACAGCAGCTTATTGTAGAGAAACCCTTCAGATTTCAAAAAAAGAAAAGTTGTTTCACCTTTATCGATGTCCCACATGTAGGTTATCAGACCACGGTGGAAGATTGTTACAGCAGTTGCAGTTGGGGATGAAGTTGAAGATGTTGAGACGTCATTTCCTGAGGATGTCAAGTGACACATCACTGATCACTACATACCCAACGAAATGGATGCCAACACTGGGAGAACACGAAAGATTCGGTGATTGCACGGATTGGCAGATCAGTTGCCACAGATGTGTGCGTGATGGGACAATTCTGGGCGGATCTCAGGTGAAGACGAGAAGAAAGGACACCTTGGAACTTCCTTGGAACACCTTGAAACATCAGAAGCCGAGCACCAAAATTGGAGATTGTTGTGAAGCCTTCAGCACGTGGACACTGAAATCTTTCACCGGATGACAGAGCCTAAACAGCAGGAATTGTTGCAAACAATTCCTGCTGTTTGCAAACAATGAAACAGCTGATTGTTGTAAAGCTGCAACAATCAGCCGTTTCATCCTTCGAGCTTCAAGCAAAACTGCAACACTGGCAAGGATGAAGGATCGTGTCTGAGGGATCATGGATCAGGCGAGGGAATCCAGCGTGGAAAAAATCCGTCAGCATGGTTCGAGCAAGCAAGAACGTCTGCCACAGGAAAGTGATCTTGCGGACAAGTGTTGTTGATGTTAGCGGACGGATGGTGGCCAGTGGAAATGACATTGGTCAGCACAATATTCAGTCTCTTGTACTCGTAATGAAGTTCTTATCTGTCACAGACTAGCACTGAGTTTGAATCTTGGAAAGACAATCCAGCGAAGTAGTCAAGGTACAGCGATCGTTGTTTTGAACAGCGAGAATGCCCAAATGAGGTGATACTCCAGTTAACAGTTTCAGTACCCAGAATGCAAGTTCTCTGTGAAAGCTGAACCCTCCATTTTTAATAACGACCCCATGAAATCAACTCCAGCCTGCATATGTGGCTCGGAATCAGCGTAGCCCAGCTCCTGTAAGATAGATTCCTGCCTTAGGCCAACAGGTTCATTTTGTGGATGCAATCCCTCACTTGTAGTAGTATTATCCACTCCAAGAACAAATGATTCCTCAATGCAGCTGGAATTCACATTGACTGCACACGATTCTACTGTGGCCTGTGCATTGCCAGTAACCGTCCCCGACTGCACCTTAGCAGACCAAGCAGCACTTTGATCCTGCCGCAATGACTCCTCAGGTCCAGGATCACCAATCGTTGGACACGATTGCGATGCTGCGTCACCAGAGCTCACATTTTCTGAAGACGTTTTCGGCAACGTACCAAGATTCCATTCTTCCAGATCGGACTCCAGTGACAACGAGAGGCCTTTGAGCAAATCCGCCTTCCATCTCCTGACCATGCTCACCGATGGCAGCCTCGTTATGTGGCTTCTCAAAAAGCTGTACGACCTGCAGGAATGAGACTGCAAAGTCAACGCGAACTGTTTCAATGCTTCGGGGTAACCTTTCGGCGGATGCACATACTGCTGCAGCAACAATTGCAGAATCTTGTCGAAACGAGGATCGGACGGTCGAATCCCTTTCTCAACATTTGCCAACTGATTTTTCAGGGAGGCGGCAGCTTCCTTCCAGGCGGAGCAGCTTTTCTGAGCACGAACGGCACTGATCTTCGATGTCTTTAGAGCTTTGCGCATCTTGACCAGACTCCTCTCCTTCATTTCCAGGTGCTTCTCCAGCAGCCTGACTTTTAAAATCAGTGCACGATCCGCAGGAAGAGGTTCCGTGACTGGAATGGCTTCTTCAGGAAACTGGGTTTGTTTGTCCAGAAAAGGTTGTGGAGGACTTCCCTCCGCAGGGAAAGCTGGTGGCAAATCATCGCTGAAATCAACTTCTGAAGCTCCGGCTGATATATTTTTTCTCCTTCTCTTTCGTTTCTTGGCGGGGGGAGGTGGCGGCAGCTCATCGCTTGAATCAACTTCTGGTGCTTCAGCTAGTATCTTCTTCTTGGATCTCCTTGTAATCTTGCGAGGGTTAACCGCAACTCTGCCCTTATGTTTTCGTCCTTTTTTACGACAAGGGGAGTGCGACCGCTTTTCACCGCCCGAGACATCAGGAAGTTGACTAAAGTCAAACACGGAGGGTACAGCACCAGGTCTTAAATGTGTCCTGCCGCTCATAACGACAAAATCAGTCGGCCGGAAATGGGCACTACATAGTCTGGTGTGTTTTGTTGGCGTCCACTGATCACGCCGCACGGCTCTTACCCATCTCCTGTGCAAATCCTTGTGCCGGGGAATGAATGGAAACCTGTGGAATGTTAATTCCACTCCCTTTGTCATCCTGTTCTTGCAATTCACAGCGCAGCAGGACGACACCATTTTTAGTTGATGGAAAAACTTGTGATTTAATCTCACAACTGCTCCGACTAAAATGACCGAGTCTAAGCTACTTTTATAAAACAAATATAAATACAGGAAAAACAATTATGAATTGTTTGGATTAATGCAAACATGGTGCATTGTAATGGTGTGGAAATGCTTAATTGTTAAAGGCATTAACCTAACTGGGTAGTTTTGACAATTTTATCATCGACGAGTCAAGTCAAAGTTTCGCACTCGCAGATCCCGCAGTCTCGTTCTGAAGTATGCGCGATGCATCCAAAACTTTGACCTGACTCGCCGATATAGAGATAAAATTGTCAACAACCACCCAGATCTTTTAAAGTTTTATCTTTCTTTTTATCTTGGTCAGTTTTGACACTTTTTTCTCCTCATATGGGTAGTTTTGACAATTTTATCTTGGGTAGTTTTAACAATTATATCTCCTCATCTGCAGATCAAGTCAAAGTTTCGGATGCACTGTGCTTCCTCCAGGACGAGACTGCAGGACCTGGTTTTATCTTTCTTTTTATCTTTAATTTTATCTTGGGCAGTTTTGACAATTTTATCTCCTCATATCGGTAGTTTTGACAATTTTATCTTGGGTAGTTTTGACAATTTTATAATCGGCAAGTCAAGTCAAAGTTTCGGACGCATCGCGCGTCCTCCAGGACGAGACTGCGGGATGTGCGATGCATCCGAAACTTTGACTTGACTTGCCGATATTGAGATAAAATTATTGTCAAAACTACTCATACTGGGCAGTTTTATCTTTTAAAGTTTCATCCTTGTTTTTATCTTTAACTTTTTCTTGGGCAGTTTTGGCAATTTTATCTCCTCATATGGGTAGTTTTGACAATTTTATCTTGGGTAGTTTTTGACAATTTTATCACAACTTTTTATAATAACACAAATTTTTAAACTTTTTGACAATTTTGTCCACTCATCTGCAAGTCGAGTCAAAGTTTCGGATGCATCGCGCGTCCTTCAGGACGAGACTGCGGAAATTTGTCAAAACTACCCATACTGGGTAGTATCTTTTAAAGTTTCATCTTTATTTTTATCTTTAATTTTATCTTCGGCAGTTTTGACTTTTATCTCCTCATATGGGTAGTTTTGACAATTTTATCTTGGGTAGTTTTGACAATTTTCTGTCCACATCGGAAGTCAAGTTTCGGATGCACCGCACAACCGTCACCAAGACGGAACTGCTGGACATGCAATGCATCCGAAACTTTGACTTGACTTGCAGATGAGGAGATAAAATTGTCAAAACTACCCAGCATGGGTAGTTTTGACAATTTTAGACAATTTTCCCCTTAAAGTCGTACGCATATCCACCTTTCCACCCAACCGTTTACAGTTTGCACAATGACTGTTTAAGCGTGGTTTCAAAAAGTTCCTGGCTTTTTTCAGGGTTGCTACTTTTTTTAAAAATTGGAACTCCCTGAGTTTTCCAGGTTTTCCAGGAGGATTCTCAGTTTTTTCCAGGGCTAATTATCGGTTCAAGATCAAGAATGGGTTGTTGAAGAAATACATGTATAAGACATGTATAAGATGTATGTATAATATAATACATATGAATATGTATGATATAATACATATGTATGATATAATACATGTATAAGACATGGTGGAAAGAGTATCGGTCGAATGGGTCAAAACAAAAATGGGATGATGAAGACAAAAATGGCAAGACAAGAATGTTCCTCAGGTGTCATAATTGGAAATTCTAAAAAAAAAAGTAAACCAAAAATGGAAATTTTTGGAAATTTTCAATTTTCCAGGGTTTTTCCAAAAATCCCTGAGATTTCCAGGTTTTCCAGGTGACACAAAAAAATCCATGAGTATTCCAGGTTCTCAAGGTTGGTAGCAACCAGGGGGGTCTCATTTCAAACATTTTGGTGTATTGCGTGCCGCCGTCTGGCTTGTGCTTTTTGTGACGTCACTATCGAGCCAGCAGAGAAGAGCCACACGCAAGCAAGGCTCTCGGCGCTCTCGCGATTCGAACGAGAACACGACTTCGCCCTCTGCGCTTGTTTGTTGATTCTCCTGTGCCTTCACTGTTCAGTCTTGCTGAAGCTGCTGTTGAGGCATCATGGAGGCTGCTTGTGTCTGTGGTCGTTTGCGAGTCAGTGTTTCATGTGCAAGATGTTCGAATGCAAAATCGTTTTGCTTTCCGGCGAAGTTGGTTTTGTTTCCATCATGTTGAACTGTGACACCTGCTCGCATCAACGCCAACAGAAACTTGGGAAAGAGTTGTTTTCCCTTTTCCCACCGTTTTCCGAAAGTCAAAAACTTGTGGAAAGTCTTGATGAACAGGAATCAGACATTTGGCTTCGGTCACATTTGCACATGGTCGCCGTGGACATGTGACCTCCAAACGTTTGCCCGCGCCAGGAATTTGGCTATCGTTGGAATGTGCGCGTCGGGATTTTGGCCATGAGGCTACCATTGGCCCGAACGCGGTTTTACAAACCCTGCCGCGACTTTCGATGGCAGGCCGGGGCCCAGCGAGGGGACAGGGTTTGGTCAGGTTCAGAAGCTTTAGGGAAAAAAATTTTAGTTTTTTCTACCGAGTTCAGGGTCCCAATCGAGCATTTTTGCACAAAACGATGTCTGCCATCAAAAGTCGCGGCTGGGTTTGTAAAAACGCGGCCCGGACGCAGACATCTGGTCGTCGGAGGCTTGGCCCCCGCCAACTTGCTGCCAGACATTTTGTACCGGCGGACAGCTAGACGCAGAGAACATCTGGAGGCGTTTGGTTGCTAAGGCTAGATGCGTGTGACCGCGGCGGACAACTAGATGTCATGAACATGACTGGCGGGAGACATTTGGCCGCCGTCCGGGCAACACTTGCCGGCTGTCGTTTGACTGGAAGTGTTATATTGGTCAACAGCGACAGACAATGAGTTCCGGACGGTTGACCTCAAGACATCTAAAACTCTTTCGAGGACTGTTTTAACTCTGTGCCCCGTTCTCACATATGTCCCAGAGACCTTTGGCTTGTGCGTTCTTCAGATGGCAGGCATGTTCGCGCACAAACCCTTTCTGTTTCCTCTTGGTCTTGGAAACGAACAAGACAAGAAGCGTAGGTGATATTTCCTTGCTACTTGCTTTTTCAGCCGCCCATGGAAGTAAATGATCTTCACGGCCAAAGCGTTCAGAGTCCGGATTCCCGCGCCAAACATCAGGCGGCTGGGCACACGTTTCCAACGCGACCAAATTTCCACCGCGGTCATACGTTTTCCGACAGTGGCCAAAGGCCAGGGCCGACCAGATCTCCGAGGCGGCGAAATGTTCGTTACGGCCAGTCGTCTCTCGGCCAAGTGACGGGAGGTCATGTGTCCATGGCGCCAGTTGTCCGCTGTGGCTAAACCTTCGGCGGCCACGTGTTCGCCGCGACCGAAACATTGCAAACCAAACATTTCATAAACATGCTTTCCCATTGTGAAAAGACATTTGTCGAGGCCAAAGTGGTCTTTTGCGTGAGGTCTTTTGGAGTGTCGAAAACTGTAAAGAGATCCGTCAAACCGGCATCCAAAAGTTCGCTCTGAACAGCTTGAGAGAGGCCATCCGCCTTTTTAATCAAGATCAAAACGCCAAAAGCAACAAACCCCAAGGAACTGCAAAATTATGCAGCGCAGTGGGCATCAACGTTGAATCCCCGCCCGCGCACCGGCGACTTTTCTGACTCGATAGTGACGTCACAGCGCCCCTTGAAAGTATGCAAATTTTCTCGAACTTTTTATTTTCGTTGCTGCGCTACCTTTAATACTCTACATACCTTGGTAGCAACCATGTTTTTGCTCTTCCCCTTGCTCGATGCCTCTGATATTTCACAACCCAGCAAACAATACAAGTACCAATTAAGTACTGAAGATTTATTTGGTACCTTGAGTACCTTTAGAAAGTACCCAACTCGATGTATTGCAGAGGTACCGAATCGGTATCGATGGCCCACCCTAGTACCTTTGTTGCAGAAGAAACATTCAGAAGTTATGGAAACCAATTCTGGAGATTTGGATGATTTTATTGCACCCAAACTAACCCCAACTTTTTAATTTTCTTCGACTCATGAAAAATTTTCATCGGCTTCTGAAATTTTCTTCGGCTCTGTCCTTTGCTCTTTGGAACCCAGCTGTGGTTCCGCCCCAGACCCAACCCCCTAACTGGTTCGGTGTCCAGCTCTTTCCTCAAAAATGCCCCACTGCAAAAACCTTAAATGACGCCTCAGATTCCACTGCTTCTTCAACCAGAACAAAAAAGGTTCCTCTTCAACCAGAACAAAAAAGGTTCCTAAGGAGAAAACGTTTTTCAAAATTGAACCCATGAGGAACACAGTGATAAAAATGTGATATTTTGGATCGCAAATATAGACAGTTGGTTACTTTAAGGACCAGGGGCGGACTGGCTGCGGATTCAGCAGGCGGGAAATTCACGTCAGGGGCAACACGGCGGTGACGATGTGTTGCGCAAAGAGCAACACCGGGGGAGGGGTTCGGAGAGGGGAGTGTCCCCCACCCCGAAGGCGAAAAAATTTTGAAAAAATGGAACCTCGAATGGTGCTCAGAATGCGCATTGTTTCAAAAACATTGAGCAGAATTGAGCACATGTCTTTTGAGCTCGATATGTGTCTTTTGAGCTCGATATGTGGACGCACCATAGTCCATGCGTCTATACAGGGTGGGTCACCTCGAATGCAGGTTTTTTGCGATCGCAATTTCCGCGAAAACGGAGATATCTCCATAACCACCCCTTGCACCCCTTCAGACACCCCAAATGTGGCTTCACCGAATCGCAAAGAAGACTGAGGTCCCAGCAGGGATGGGTACGTATTCTACATGGGGTTTTCTACGTGTCCGATCAGGCGTACACAACTGCAGCGTACGTGTGATTGTGAGTACACAATTATGGTAATGCTCTCTAAAAGCATTTCCTGAATTGTGTACGCCGTGGAAAACAAACGTAGGAAACTATTTTCTACGTGCGTAACAAACTCGCGTAGAAAACTATGCCTTTTTATTTTTGGTTTGAATCCCAATTTTCACAAATATTGTACCTCATATACGAGGGGCGTTCAATATGTTTCAGGCTTTGCATAGAAATTTTTATTTCATGGCGTTTTCCTTTCAGGATATCAAAATTTGGTTTATTCTAAGATACTGGTGTGAATTTCAGATTAATCAGATGAAAATTAATCATATTATCGCAATTTGAAATGAACACACCAGAAGTGGCCAAAATGAACAATTTCTGCAAATGAGAAAGTGGCTTTTTTTGAGAGGAACACAACATTCAATAATCTGGCTCACTGGACCCTAGTTCCGACTACACAAATTCGTAAATGATGATTCTGTCATCTTCAATTACGCACTTGTGCAGTCGGAACTTGGGCCCAGTGAGCCAGATTATTGAATTTCGTGTGCCTCTGAAAAAAGCCACTTGTTCAATTGAGCAAATTGTTCATTTTGGCCGCTTTGGGTGTGTACATTTCAAACAGCGATCCTTAATAAGGACCAGAAAAGTTGACACACACAGGTGGCAGAATTTATCATTCTCGGAAGGAGCTGCACAAATACCAAAGGTTTGCACTGAAAGTCTTTGCAAGCAGAGAAGGATTTCTGGCAAAAGCCAGGAACTGTTTGAATGCCCTTCGTGCAAAATGCAAAAACAGTTGATCACTGGCACAGTGGCTCTAAGGGTCACCCTCTTCCACCAGAAAGTTTGTCCAACACCATGATTGAGATGTCTGTGGAATGAGGGCAGATTCCGGCAACTCCTCCACTCTTCGGTGTCAGCGACAATGAGTCAATCAAGTTGGCAACAACAAAAAGAAAATTTTTTAAGAAAGAGAAAAAAGTCTCGCCACCTAGATTCATACGTAAGGAATTAACTGGTCATGTATCCCTTATGGAGAGATTTCCTCAGGTCAAACAAGAGATCAAGGATCAGAATATGAATGCATCTGAAATGAAGGTTCGCCACAAAATTGACAAATGAAAGTAACCTGCTGAACAGTTTCCACCCATCCCTTTCAACAGGGTTGCCAGCCATTTCCCAGATCTCAATTCCCTGACTTTTACAGGTCCGTTGACAGGAAATTGCAGGACTTTTTCTGGCCCGATGTCTCTTAAAACTGCCAATTTTCAGGATTTTCCTGAAAGGAATGCCAAGAATTCCACAGCTTGATGAAAACCATTCATTTTGAAAAAGAAGCAACAAAAAGCATTTTTGACAAAAATTGGCTCGAATGTTCCAAAAAAACAGAGGCTCAAACTGAGTAATTTGGGAAAATACCCTTTTTGCATTTTGACTTCCCTGACTTTTTCCAGTTTGGCTGCAATTGACCGTGAAATCCCTGACTTTTCCAGGTATTCCAAGTTCATTTTTTCAAATTCCCTGACTTTTCCAGGTTCTCCAGGTTTTCCAGGTCGCTGGCAACCCTGTTCAAGTGGCACCCAAAACAGGGTCCCAGCTATTTTGGGAAACCACTTTAAAGGGTTTCCCAATGGTTTAATCAAGGCTTTTTTTCGTGACAGAAAACGGCACCTATGAGCAATTCAGTGGCAGTAATCCATAAAAGTGGGGTCAGCGGTGGTAACCCTGCAGGGTTCCAAATGAGTGAGCTCCTGCTGGGGATTTAGGAGACGGAGTCCCCCAAAGGCTGGAGCTATCGAACAACAGGTTCACAGAATGCTACCGCACGACAAATTTCATGTTTTTCTTTTCCAAAAATCGTCAATTTAAGGATTCAAGCTCTCATATGGAAATACAAGTGAATGTTTTTATCCAGGATGCAAAGTTTCAAGATTTGTCTGGGTATCCTGAAGTAATAGGCTGGCATTTTTGAATGCAAGCCTCAGAGAGCATCGATGTATATCGACCTTGATGGAACAGAATGGAAGTCATCTCAACATTTCGGCAAAGAGCAACGTCCGTACTCACCATTGCAACTCACCCTCACGTTCAACTCAATAGCACATTCAATGAATTGATTCGTATTGCAAAAATTTCGTTTCTATGCCCAACCTTGTTCCTTTTCCATTGTTGCATTGAAAGATGCATCCGTCTATTGAATTGGCCCTATTGAGTTGAACCGTGGGGAGAGTTGCAATGGGGAATACGGCCGCATGACTTGGTTTCGTTGCTGGAATATAAACTGAACCATCTCACTCTGGAAACAGATCTTAGTGGTGCTGCTTATTCATGTACGAGTACCTCCTACGAGCACGAAAGAATCGAATCACATGGTGTGGCTGTGCAGCCATTCCTATGAACGGATCCGATCACTTTGTCCACACTTGCACTTGTCTTTCTGGATGGGGAGGGTTGACCCTCATGCATGATCCCAATAGTCATCAAAAAACGAACCCTGCTTTTCGACAGAATTCATATTTCCCGAACGGGACTCGCTGGCACTGCGGATACGGTTCTCCGACCACGAATTATCCACCGGTGCGTTCTTCCACATTGCGGTGTCACCTTTGTGAAAAGCGATAAAATTCTCCTCGACAGTTTTTCCTTCCTTTTCGGAAGTAGTTCCAGGCAGATTTCGATGTTCTTTTGCCGAAAGAAAGTCTGAAATGGTGAATCTTTTGTTTGCTGAATCGCAATGGGAGATGTCACTAAGGCTTTCGTGTGCTGAATAAGGGCCACGGATGGTGCGATATTCTTCTCCCGCATGCGACTGGAAGACAGATCGGATTTCTTTTGATGGATTTCTGCTTGATGCGGCATGACTCTCTTCTCTGGGATGAGAAAGCGGGAGACAAGGATACTCGTTTGCTGGATTGTTGCTTGATGTGGGATGAATCACTTCTGTGGGGTGAGGAAGTAAGAGACGATAGAACTCTTTTGCTGGATTGTTGCTTGAGGTGGCACGAATCTCTTCTGCGGGATGGGAAAGTGGGAGACAAGGATAATCGTTTGCTGGATTGCCGCTTGATATGGAATGAATCTCATCTGCGCGATGAGAATGTGAGAGACAAAGATTTGGGAATTTTGCAGGATTTGGGAATGAGCTCAGATGGTGTTCGTCTGGAGAATGAGAAATTGGAACACATGGATCGTTGGCTGAATCAGAGCTTGATGTGGTATCAGCAGAACGAGAAAGGTTGGCACAAGGATATCCTTCCGTTGAATAAGAATAGCGCGAAATAAAACCATCTGCTGGACGAGAACTGGAATCAGCGTGGTGTTCTTCGGTAGAATGATGCCCGCCACCAATGGCAAGATTCCCGTTTTTCGGTACTGCTTCCCTCATGATCGCAGTGGTGTTACTCTTTGAACATGATACCTCAATGGGATCAGGACCGCTGTTAACCAGCAGTAATTCTTTTGGCGACAGTTCACCTTCTGAACTAACCTTTGCCGTGAGGGCATCAGCAGGATCATTTTCCGGAGGTAAGACCTCAGGCTCAGCAGGATTCTCAGTGTCAGGGCCGGATTCCCCTGTAAACACACGGCTTCCGTTCGCCTTAGCTTTCCAACTTCTGATGTGAGATTGGTGTGGTAATTTGATGTAGTTTTTCACAAATTTGTACGCTCGGGCAGATAGCGAGTGTAATGTCAACGCAAATTGTTTCACTTCCTCGGGGTAAATTTTACTTGAGCCGGCGTGGTGCAACAGCAGCGATCGTAGAACGTCGTTGAACTTGGAATCCAAGGAAATCATGCCTTCTTTCTCACTAGAAAACCGCTTTCTCAGGGAGTCGACAGTCTCCTTGCAGCGTGATATCACTTTCTTTGCCCGCCGCAGATTCTGCCTCAAGCACCTGACGGCTTTCTGAAGCACGGCAATCCTCTCGTATTTTCTATCAAGGTTACTTTTCATCGTTCGAAGATCGGAGGTGTAAGAATGGTCCGGTGCAGAAAGCGGCGATTCCGATGGCCACATCTCGGGGAATTGAGTTTGCTTATCAACGGAAAGGATCACAGTTCCGGTCGCCCCATGTGAGATCGGAGAGAGTTGCCCTCCATCGGTGGCAATTGCTTCAAATGTTTCTGCATCGGAGGAAGTCGGTGAGGATGGTGTAACATCCTCCGTGGTGGCTGCCACTTCCGGCGTGAGTGTTAAGTTCTCCTTTGGGGACAACACTGGTGGAACTTCGGCTAATACCTTACGCTGCTTTGTGACACCTTTTTTCGTCAACGGTCGCCGGAAATCGAACACGGACGGAACAGCATTTGGCATCAATTGCCTGTTGTTGGTGAATTGTCGAAAGTCACTTGGCTTGAAGTGGGCGCTGCACAACTTGGAGTGCTTTGTAGGGGTCCATTGATCACGCCTCGTGGCTGAGATCCATTTTTCGCACAACGCCTTGTCCCTGTTCACGGACGGGAATCCGTGGAAGGTTAAACCTGCTCCTTTTGTACCCCTGTTCTTGCAGTTTATAGCACAACAGGAGAGCACCATCTCGAATCAGCAGAGACAAATCAGACTCTGACAATTTGAAGCCTTTTGAAATAATCTGGTGGTGGAAACAGAACGAGAAGTAGATTGCAATGAATGACAGATGCGACCAACATCGATAATTGAAAAACCTGGCTGTTTTTTAGAGTACAGTCAGATAAACAAAAATGACTCCCTAACAAAGTTAAATGGGCCACGGCATCTACACTTCTCATTAAAAGTCTTCGAACATAGGTGTTTATTTACTCAGGCACCATTTCGAATCAATGGCAGCATGAGCCGTAAAACATCATGTCACTCGTGTGAGGCGTGAAGTTGCACCAAGCCCTGTTGAAACTAGATGACCCCTGTGTTTACGAATACCTTGTCTCATCTCGATATCAGCTGATATTTAATGAGGATAATTGTTGAGGCTTGCCTTCTCCCCACTGGAGAATAGTCTGGCAAATAAATACCAGGCAAAATGTTTCGAAAACTGATGCCAGACAGGTTGCTTGATGATCTAAATGTCAATTGTTGCATTTGTCAATTTTTCCAGGAAGACCTGCAAAAATCTGATAGATCATTCAGGTAACTCTGTTAAGGAGTCATTATTTTTTCTGTGACAATACATGAAAAACGAATATTTTCCGAAAACCTTCCCAACGAGTCACGGAGGTGATTCACCAACACGACAGAAAATGTTTTTTCTTGTGAAGTGGTCAGCACGTACGAGGTGCATCCAGAAAATTCAAGGAATTGTATTTTTCTCGAGATTAGGGGTGTCTCATGGGTTAGGTGAGCCATGGACCTTTAATTTGATCCGTCTGGAGTCCACCGGACTTTATTTCACCACTCAAAGTTTGACCCCAAAGTGGAAAGATTAATTTCAAATGCAAATTTCGGTGCAATTCTCATTATTTAATGGACACCCCTCGTATTTTCATCAAAACTTCCGGGTTCCCAGCGACTTTGGAAAACTTTTACAAGTTTTTTTTATCGGTTTTCCCAAGGCCTTTTTAAGGCGATTTTTCCTCACAGAATGCAGTGCCCATGACCCTAGGCAGGCCACAAAGTAGGGCCTGCGGTGGCACCACCATCAGGCTTCAAAGGTCAGAAGGACTCACGAGGTTTGGGAGCCGTGAGTCCTTCAAAGGCCAATGCTATCCAACAAGAACAAGTTCACCAAAACGCCAGCAGATGACAGTTTTCATGATTTCTTGCCGAAAATCATCAAAATGAAGGTTTTTGCGAGGTTTCAAGGTCCATTTCTGGAAATTAATGTTATTCAAGGTTCGCCTTAGAACCCTGAAACTAACTAAAAAGGAACAGTGCAATGGGGAAATTCGTGGTACAAATGTGCAAATGTGTTTTGAAATTATTTGCAAGCCCTGTAACATTCTAACCAAGAGTTATAAAAACTGGATTCTAAATACGAAGGTCACTCTGAAAGTTTTGAGATGTGTGGAAATGTGTTTACTGAAAAACCGGGTTTTGTTGGGGTTACGAACTATGATGTTTTTCAAGATCTTGGAACAGAAATTTTGCAATCAGTCTTTTGTACTGTCACAATAAGAACATTTTCTTCTTTCCATTTTGTAGTTTAGAAATTGAGCTTGCTTCAGAGCATTTTAGGACATTGCTTTACTATGACTTTAAGTTTGGTTTAAATGTTGATTAGTGCAAAGAAAGACTGGAGTTTCCTTTCGGCGGAGAGAGACCTTTTCGAGCAACCATCTACCATTGTTTTCATAATTTAGAAGACGGCGTGATTTTCTTTCTGATGAAGGACGTACAGGGTGTCTCAGAACAGCTGTTTCCGAGGAAAGTGTTGCTGCATTGAAACGTACGGTAACGGATGATCCAAAATACACGTTTGCAATGAATGAGGAATCATTGGGGATTGGATCTGCAGCAGTGGCAAAAATCCTCCATCAGGAATTGCACAGGAAGAAAGACGTTTGTCGATGGGTGCCACAAAAGTTGACGCGTTTCATTCGGCTGAGCGAGAACGAAACAGCCAGCAAACTCTGAGAATGGCCAAGGAGGGCGGCCATCGCATCATTTCAAGAATTGTCACTAGCTTTGAGTCATAAATCCCAATTTAGGACGTCCCAACATGCCAGCAAAGCCGGGTGTGGGGACGAAAATGACCCGACATCGACGACACCGAAGAAACAGCGTGTAATGAAAAACGAAATGTGCTCCATATTTTTTCAGAACTACCGGTCTGGTTAAGGCAATTAAGTTGGAAGAACAAACAACAGTTACAGCTAATTGGTACACCACAAAATGCCAGCCAGAAATCCTTGCTGCTCTTCAAGTGAGGGCATTACTGCTTCACCAAGACAACGCCTCGTCGCATAAAGCAAAGGCAACGGTTGATTTTTGCGGCAAACAATGCGAACTGTCATTGATCATCCACCGAATTC
>JASGXE010007539.1:0-19426 GCA_030068105.1 Sinentomon sp. SZTP_YWyxl | reverse complement strand
AAATATAGGAAATATAGGAGGAAAGTTAAATATATAGGAAAATATAGGAGCAGGTCAAAAATATAGGAAAATATAGGAAATATAAAGGAATGCTGGACGCCCTGGGCTTTCTAAAAAAAAGCAGAAGGTGTTTCAGCAGTCCAGGGAGAAAAATCCACAGTTGCAAATACGACTGAGATACTTCACTGTGAATCATTCACAACACAACTGCAAGAGTAAAAAATCCATAAAAGGGGCATTCGTTTGGTAGAGAGCAACAATTATTTTTTAGTTAAAGAAACAGAACTGGAAAAACGTGCAAGTAGGCCTTGGTACTCATCTTATTTTTTCTTTACTTCATTTTCGTCTCATTTTAGTTTTTTTATTTTAGTTTATTCTTATATTGTTTTATTCTCATTCAGGTGGGTACCTACATCATAAAAATAATCGTTTGACAAGAGTTCTTTCTGCTAACACAAAAAGATGCTTGCTTATCGGTTCGGTCCCTTCTCATTCAAACTTACTAGTTGGGAAAACAGCATTTTGGAATTTGACTGCCGGCAAAGCCTGCTTTGATTATTCCAGAGCCCTAAAAGGGGGATGAACAATTGTGTAGATAATGAATGATTAAGAGCATTAGGCAGGTAACGAAGAAAAGCAGACAAAATATTTCTTTGAACAGGCACATTACTTACAACACAATGCTAGCACATGGGTAGGTAGAATAGCACAAAAATACAAGATAATTGGGGTGTACCCATGCCAAAAAGATACATAATAGGGACCTACAAGAACACCGATTTTGGGAACAGGGAACCCCTGGCTAGTTTGCACCCGGATTATGCTTAGGAGCATCTGCAACGCAAAAAGACTAGTAATCTGGGAAATTAGCTTCCTGCAGGAGGAACAGTTTACATTGGACTTCATCCTTTTTAGGAGTCCCACTGTGGTACGCATCTCTTGTTCAAAGCTCAATAGAAAAAACAGCCTCATTGGTTTAGGGGAGCCTGTTTAGAAAATCAAATTCCATTTTGGTGAACATATTTGGGAGCATCATAGAAGTGTACACAGAAACTTTTACAGTGTCCTAGCCAGGAATTGAGCAAGGCGTGGCGGTAAAAGTATAAAGGGCTTCCAAAGGGTTCCAAGGGGTGGAGCCCCTGGCAGGGGGGTCCGGGGGGACGGAGTCCCCCCGGGGTAGAAGATTTTTGAAAATTGAACAATTTTAGCAGCTCACAAATGGTACTTTGGCACAAAAAAAGATGAAAAAGATCACTACACATGTAGGTAAATCACATGAACAGGGTTGGTTTACCCACAAAGTGAAAGTACCTTCTTTACTATCTATCATCACCAGATCAATCAAATTTGGCAATTTTCCATGACAAGTAATGACACAGGCCCAGGTAAAGTTCTGGGCCAAACCACAATGACCAACACGCATCTGAATCTGGTTTTTATGTCCAACTTAGTAAACATATACAGGGTGTCCCGAAAACATTTCGCCAAAATTCGTGGAGATGTTCCTGACGGCAAAACAAATCGAAATTAATCAGTAAAAAATTTTGCTCCGAGCCCCCATTTCCATGAAACAACCCCCCAAAATGGACCCATTTGAGGCATTCGTGGGGGAGGTACGATTTCATCGTAGCATTATGAAATTTTCAGAACGGGTTCTACGTATCGAGTAAAACATAGAATATTCAGTGACAAAATAACCTGCGAGCCCCCATTTTCACGCAGTGCTCCCCCAAAAATCCAAAAAAGCCCAATTTGTGGTGGTCTTGTTTAAACTGAGATATTAAAAGGGTGGGTCGCTGCACAAAACCCATTATTCGAGGAGAGATACATAAAGGTACGCTGAATAAAAAAAGTTCAGTGAGAAAATTTTCTCAGACTCCCCATTTCCACGCAATAGCCACCCAAAAACCGGTGAAAATAGTCTGTTTTTCGTGGTAACCATGGTAACCCCGATGGTTGCGATGGCAACCCACCAGGTTACCGTGGTTACAATGAAAAAGAGACTCTTTTCACCGGTGTTTGGGTGGCTATTGCGTGAAAATGGAGAGTCTGAGAATATTTTCTCACTGAACATTTTTTATTCAGCGTACTTTTATGTATCTCTCCTCGAATAATGGGTTTTGTGCAGCGACCCACTCTTTTAATATCTCAGTTTAAACAAGACCACCACAAATTGGGCTTTTTTGGATTTTTGGGGAGCACTGCATGAAAATGGGGGCTCGTAGGTTATTTTGTCACCGAATATTTTGTTTTACTCGATACGTAGAACCCGTTCTGAAAATTTCATAATGCTTCGATGAAATCGTACCTCCCCACGAATGCCCCAAATGGGTCCATTTTGGGGGACTTTGGGGGTTGTTACATGGAAATGGGGGCTCGGAGCAAAATTTTTTACTGAATAATTTCGATTTGTTTTGCAATCAGGAACATCACGAATTTTGGTGAAATGTTTTCGGGACACCCTGATCAGAGCTGCAAAATTTTGAATCCTCTTCACAACATGGAAACAGCAATCAGTACCTACAGAAGAAAAGTGGGCACCTGCTCTGTTCACAGCACATCGCCAAAGACTAGGTCCTCTCTTTCCAATCCAGTCCATGGCTTTTTACATCACAGCCATTCCAACACTGAGCTTTGGAACAGAATGACAAAAACTGCCCCAGCTGTTCTCTTTTTATATCATGGGAGATGGTGCTGACCTTGGTTGTGACTTGTAGGAGGGACTTCCAAACAGGATTCGGCATCTGTGTGCAAGCTCCACCCCTTAAAATTACAATTCAAAGCCCAAGGTCATTAGTCTCACACACACCAACATAAAATAACTGCCTCCTGAGCTGATCATGTCAGTTTCTACCAAGATTTGGGGCAGTGAGGATCTGTTCCTGGCATCCTCCCAAGGCAGAAGGGCGGCATTTTGGGGCAAAGGGGCTGGGCGCAAGGCAGCAGGGCATTGCATGATCAAGGCAGGGCGCTGCACCCCGTGCGCCCTTCTTCGCTTAGACACTGACTTTTAGCCCTCTAATACACCTTTTCAGGTTTGGAAAACATTTAATCAAAAATCTCCTGCCACAACTTTTGGTGCCCTGTAAAAGTGGCAGACGGAGCATGCAGAAATGCTCAAAATTTAGGTGCATGAAACACAGAGTGACAGAGTCAGAATTTTGATATTTGTGCCTCTTGAATTTGTTTTTGGAAGTTTTATGTGCCATACACTCACTACCTGTGACCAAGTAGGATATCAAGTAATGTTGGAGATGGAAGTCACAGTGGCACTTCAGATAGAAATCTCAAATTCCAACTTTTCACTCAATTTGACATTTTCCTTAAAAATAATAAACAAATCACCTCAAACCTTCAAAGCCCGCCGAGAAACATAGTTAGAAAATTGCAGTGAAACACATCAGTGAAAATCAGGATAAAAAGTCAATTTAACATCCAGGTACGGCTTTACGAAAAGCCTTGCAAATTGGATTTTTGGCGAAAACTATGGGCCATCCTTAAAATCTGAGTTCGTTTTCGACACACATCTGAAATCGCAATTCGGCATCATAAATTTTTTAAGAAATTCATAAAATTCATATGCCCCCAATTGCTATCAGAATGAGGATTGCCTGTTGCTCTTCTGGCAGAACAAATCGTCCACATAAAAATAAAAGAACTTACGATAGGTACCCACCTGCCTAGTGCATACCAAGGTAGGTACCTACTCTATCTAAGTGGGAACCTAGGCATGTGTCACTTCATAAATGAACTTACGTTGTCTATGACAATGGGCTGGTTAAAAATAACATCATCCGTCTCCATACGATCGCTTGCAAACAAACAAGTCTTAGAACACGGCCCTCAATGCCAATAAACACAAAGGTTAGAAATCACCGAGTTCTGGAAATGAAACCATCTACCAGCCTTACTAATTTATGCTGATGAGCCAACATCCCTGAAGTGAGAAAGAAGTTTTAACATAAGAAATCCAACACAACATTTCAAACTAACTTTTTGCACATTTCAAAATTGGCAATGTAATATTCTCCTTTTGAAATAAAATCACTCCAGAAAAAAATCCGACATAAGCATGTCTTATTAGCATAGGTCATACTAAGGTCACTCTAAAAGTTGTGAGATTTGTGGAAGTTTGTTTACTGAAAAACCGGGTTTTGTTGGGGTTACGAACTTTGATGTTTTTCAAGATCTAGAAACAGAAAATTTGCAATAAGTCTTTTGTACTGTCACAATGAAAACATTTTCTTCTTTCCATTTTGTAGCTTTGAAATTGAGCTTACGCCGGAGCATTTTAGTGTGGGTTAAATGTTGATCAGTGTAAAGAAAGACAGGAGTTTGCTTTTGGCGAAGAGAGGCCATCTCGAGCAACCATCTACAGTTGTTTTCATAATTTAGAAGAGGATGTGATTCTCTTTCTGATGAAGGACGTACAGGGTGTCCCGGAACAGCTGTTTCTGAGGAAAGTATTGATGCAGAGAAACGTACGGTAACGGATGATCCGAAATACACGTTTGCAATGAATGAGGAATGTCAGGTCTGCAGACGATTCCAAGGCCCTCCAGGATGACCTCCAGGCGAGAACTTCTGGCCCATTTCCAGGTGCACCAACTAACCTACCCTTTAAAACTAACCTACCCTTTTAAACTACCTTTTTTCATTGATCATTTCAATGAACATTTGCTCAATTCCACATTGATCTCTTGAACTGTTCATCTCCAACAAAAGTGTAAAGCTACTAACAGGGTTGTTTGTTTAAAACATTCTGTTTAAAACAATCTGTTTTAAACATGTTTTAAACAACCACGACTTGTTTAAAACAGTTTGTTTAAAACAAAATTGTGTTTTAAACTTGTTTTGAACATGTTTAAAACAACCGCAACTTGTTTGAAATGCTTTGTTTAAAACAATCTGCAAAAACAAAAAAATGCTTCTTGCTTATTTACTCAATTTTCAACGTTTTTCTGTTATGGTTATCAATAAAACCATTATTGTTGCCTTTTTCAAGTGCCATAGTCACTTAAATTATTGCAAAATTAGCCTTGGCAGCTTTTGGAACACGTTTAAAACACGTTTTAAACATGTTTAAAACACGTTTTAAACGACGGAAAAAAACAGATGAAAAAACGTTTAAAACAAAAAAACATGTTTTAAAACGTTTTTTATGTTTTTTAAGAAAAAACATGTTTTTTCCAACCCTGGCTACTAAATGATTCATTGTCATCCCTCACCTGGAATCTAGTGTAAATGTTAACTTTTTGATCTCGGTCCCACCCCCAATTGAAAGAGGCCTGTTGATGCAATCACTTAAATGGTTGGTGGCTTACTTTCCTGATGAATTCACAAGGAAACTAAGGGCGTTAATTAAGTGAGTTGGATCGCTGGAAGGCAGTTGAATTTTGCCAGCTGCTGGGCTGCTGCTCTACGGTGGATCTGTTGCATTTTCATGCTTGAGAAAACAGGTTTATGAGCACAGGTTTATGCGCACTTCTTGATTTTCCATACAGCCATATATATTTTGTCAAGTTCGGATCTGTGTCAGGACCTATTGGATTATTCTCGCCAGTTACTGATATTCTTTGTGAAAAATTCCACGTTTGCTATGGAAAGGAATCCATTGTTTATTTTCATAATCTCATACATTTAGCATCTGATGTAGAGAATTTCGGGATTCTAGAAAAGAAAACTTTTCTGCATTTGTTTTTGAAAGTTATTTAGGAAATCTGAAAAAATGTTGAGGATAGGGAATAAACCACTGGGCCTAGAGCAAATATGTAATCGCATATGCGAATTGTCTGCCCTTAACATTCAGATTCATAAAATCATCAGAACTCGAGTGTTCTTTTGGTGTTCCTCAGGGTTCTGTCTTGGGACCACTTTTCTTACTTGTGTACATTAATGATGTATTTAATGTCCAATTTTCCAGCAATGTGATTTTATATGCAGATGACACATCCCTGTTTGCAAAAGGCCATCATGTGAATTCAGTGGTTAGTCAACTATAGGGGGATCACTAACATGGCCAAAACCAAGTTAGTGATTTTTCATTCCCGAAGAAGTCCCTATTTGCCTGTTGTGCCCACTCTCTTTCTTGAGTTGGATTCAATACGGGTGTTTCATTCTGAAAATACAAATTTTCCCGGGGTTGTCTTTGATCAGCATCTTTCATGGGAGTCTCATTCAACTGGGATTGCTAAGCATTTAAGCTCTATGATTTATATCTTTGCAAGAGTGGCTCGTTTATTCCCTGGGCAGGTATTGAGAATGCTATACTTCTGTCTTGTACATTCCAAATTGATTTATGGAATTGAAGCGTGGGGTTCTTGTTATAAGACACGTCTTTTGCCAATCTATTTGAAGCAGAAACGTATTGTTAGAATAGTGGCATCTGCAGACTTTCGTGAACACGCTTTATCTTTGTTTAAATCCTTGTTGATTATGCCTTTTTTCTCATTGGTTATGTTTCGTACAAGCATTATGATTTTCAATGTTATTTGTGGTGATGCTCAAATTGTTGATGTTAAATTGGAAAAGATGTGCGGTGCAATTAGGACTCGTTCAGTTTCCCATAATCTACTGCTCCCAGCATTACCTCGCACGAACCTTGGTAAAATGAGTCCCAATTACAGGTGGCCCTTTTTGTGGAATTCACTCCCACTTGAATTAACCAAGTGCCAACAGTCAACCGTTTTTAGAAAAAGGCTGTGTAGTTTTTTGTGGACAGATGATCAATTGCTTAAAATTCATGATCGCGTTTCCTTTTCAAACTAAATACTTCTATTTCAATTTCCTTTCTTTTTGATGCAAAATTTTTTTTTTTCTTTCTCTTTATTGAGTTCAAAAGCAAAAACTTTTGTGTGTTTTTCCTTAAAAGTGGTTTAATTCGCACAAGCTTTTGTTTCCGATTCTTCATAAAAAGTTGCTTTATTCCTGTTTTGCCGGTATGGTCTCCCACCAACAATTTTTCTAATTTAGAGGCTGAATGGGGAGAGCTAGCTCATGAGCTGGCTGCGCCAATTCTCTCCCCATCTACCCAGCCTTGGCATCATGCTCTGGTGTTGCGACCCCTCTTCTTTTTTTTTCTTTTGAAATTAATTGGTTTGGCAAAGTAGGTATCTGGCCCTTTCTTGCATCCCTGTAGGCAGCCCATTCTTCTTTAGGCAGGCCAAGTTTTTCATGCCTATGCCAAACCAAGTTTTCCTGTTTCATCTTCCGATTACCTAATATTTCTCTTTTTACTTCTTTTTTGCATACTTTGGCATTGGCATACCATGCCACATGTATCCAGTATTCCATCTAGGTGATTACATTGGTTTTGTATTGGTTCATCCATTTGTACTTGGATGTTCACTTATGCACATTATGATGTCAAGCTGCTGCTGCTAACTGGACTATACACCGATTGCTATCTGGATCTACATGTGGCATGGATTGTCAATGCTTGTAAGTTTAAATTGAATTGTCATTTACATTTTCTTATTGGATGGTTTGGGGTCTTGTGACCACTTTTTGGTGTTAACTGTTATTGAATAAAACTAGAACTAGTTCCTCTTTTTTTCTGTCCAAACCATGCAGATTCCTTATCCATTTCTTCTTTGTGGTTTACTTGTTCAACTGTTCGGGCCAAATCCAATAATTGTGATGGACAACAGTGTACCTGTTACAGAAAACAAGCAAACCTATTACCTTGTCTGAGGGCAATCCCAGACTTTTGTTTGATGGAAGATGGGAGGGCTGTTGGAAATTCCTGATAAAAATGTTACCTACCTATCACATGCCATTAAATTTAGCGAAACAGGAAGAGTAGGTAGGTACTAGGTAGGGGAGACTGGGGACCATTGGGACAATTTTTTGAATTTTCCAATTTTCTCTGCAGATGTCACAGAAAATCCAAATCTTTTTGTGGCTCAACAATCTCTGATATCTTGGCAACAAATGGGCCATGTACACCTTTGGAGCAATATTTGTGGTTTTCCCGCAAAATTTTTGATGAGAGGGTAAGAAGGTGCTAAAACTTCTGCCACAGAGTCCAACACACAAAGAATAAAACAAAAACTAACATGAGATCGATTTCGCTGCCAACACTTGCAGCATCATCAGTCCAACTGAATGACCGGCAGGGATGGGTAAACGTATAAAACTCCACGTATAATACGTGCGTATAATACGTACGTATAATACACGTAGAAAACGTATAAAACCTAAAAGTCGAGTGATACCTCATTTTTTGCAGAAAAAGCTGCTCTTTAACATGCTGACATTCTTTTTATTGCATTAAAATAATGACAAGCACCATCATCAACGAAAGTAAAAAAAATATAAACAGTTAACCAGTTAAGCCCCGCAATTGCTTTCAAATTGGCCACACAAGATTGTTTTAGCCACACGCCATTGTAAAATGCATTTCAAAAATTGTATGTTCACCAACCATGTGAAAGTTGATGCTGCCAAATTGGAATTATTTTACTTGCATCTTTCTAACATAGGTCTAGATGCATGGAGCTCAAGTGCCTGGTAGGTAAAAGAGAGAAGTGCACAGAAAACCAAAAATGACAAATAGGAGAAGGCAAAAAACCAACATCACTGGTGACAACCTTGTTTAGCAGAAATGAATGCACAAAATGGTGGCAATGCGAAAATGCCAAAAACCAACCTCATGCGTTTATCTCACCTTTGCAACCTTCATTTGCATCCAAGGGAAGCTTGTACCTAACGAGGGTGGCCCCAGCAATACTGACTGCCGGATTCGATCCGGAGCTGTCTTACCCAACTTCATCGGGCCGACTCAATATTCCTGTGCCAATTTTTTTCAGGTCTTTTTTTTTTCTTTTTTCTTTCTTTTTTTTTTTTTTGACACTCGCCCAGATTTTTGTGATCGCAAGCACACATGCCTGAAACCACCTACCCAAGAACAAATGCATACGGCATTGAAGACCTAGTATAATGCACTGGGTAACCATGCAATCATTGGCACGATTGTTTTATCACGATTGCTTCATCATTGTTTCATCGCGATCATTTCATCACCCATATTTTTGTCCACAATTTTGCATATTTCATTGGAGATGATGGTATGTTTTCCGAACTCCTTTCCCCTCCATACTTTACCTTTTCCTCCTTACAGATAATGCAGCCGACGGTCACCTATCCTTCCCTCCCTTCCTTTTCCAAGGTGGGAATATGATGAACTTTGCTGTTTTCTGAGAACTTTGTTGTTCGCCATTGATGATTGCAATGGCATGAGAACCTGTTCTGCTATGACTATTTGGTGGAGTGCAGACCAAAAAAATGTCTGCCCAGGATAAGCGCAGTGCGCGTGGCAGAAAATCCCGCACCAACTGCAAATGTTGAAAAAAAAAACAAAAGTTAATCAAAATCCTGCTAGATGCAAGCAAGAATGGGAGTGAGAATTCTGGCATTTGAGTATACGTACTTGGACAGCTTATGGTTAATCGATGTATGTATCACCCACCGGCAGAGTGAAGGATCCGGGGAATTTTCAGTTGGGATGAAAATTCGGGAGAAAATGGCAATTATTTTCTTGATTTTCGTCCACACCACAGCCCACATCGCACAACAATGCGACCCGTTTTGAAAAAAAGCCATAGTCATTGCGAATGTCGAAAGGTTGGCATTGAGAATGGATCAGCAGGCAATGTGACCATCTCGAGAGGTTAAAAAACAAAGTCACAGTGTTTGTGACTTTGTTTGTTACCTCTTGATGTGGAGGTTGGCATTGAGAATGGATCAGCAGGCAATGTGACCATCTCGAGAGGTTAAAAAACAAAGTCACAGTGTTTGTGACTTTGTTTGTTACCTCTTGATGTGGTTTTATTGCCTGCTGATCCAAAGCCATCATTTTAGACAAAAATCTAAAAATGCAATTTGAGCTGTTTTTTATCCCTTCCTGCGATCGTCGTCATATCCGACAACTTATTCAGGTTTAATTCCTCATGCACTGCCCTGAGTTGTGAAATAACTTCAGAATTGAATTCCTTGTTAAATTCCACCCCCGAGTCATGTGTCACACATGTTAATTTTTTGCCCACGAAAAATACGTACGTATAAAACACTTTTATACGTACGTATAATACGGCGTATTATACGTAGAAAACTCACGTATAATACGTAAGTATTATACTTACCCATCCCTGATGACCGGTGAAGACTCAAGTAAGGTTTACGGCTTCTTTTCGCCAGACCTTAAGAAGAAGAAACAACCAACAGAAATGATAAAAACAAAACAAAAAGAACAACTTCCCTTCTACCAAATCAGTACATTCCAAGGGAACGATCCAGCCTCCTCCATTCCACCTGGTCAGTCCACACACACACTGCAGTGATGTCACAAATCCTTCATCATTGGCTCAGCGTCAGATCAATCATCCTTTGGGCCAGGTTATCGTCATGACCTATACCTCCTTCGTCCTTCATTCCGTGTCATCTCCTGAGTTCATCAGGCATCCGTTACCACAGTTCATCCAACTGCTCACCTTGATATTCGTTTATTATCTAAAACAGGAGAAAAAAGAAAGAGAAAAAATAGGATGAAGGAAGGAAGCAAAGCAACTCCAAAAGAGGCAGCTTTTAAAAAGAATAAAAAGTAAAGAAATAAAGGGGTCCTACTAAAACGCGGAAATTGCGGTCTGTGCCTGCAGTGCGAATCTGGACCTCAAAACCTCCAAACCAAGCTGCCCTAATGTAATCTAACCCAACCTAACCCATTCAAACCTAACTCAACCCAACCTAACCTAACCTGTGATTCCGCGAAATTCACTTGTTTTGCGAACCGCCATCTCTCCCATTGGTCCGCGTCCGCATTTTAGTTCGTCCCGAAACAAAGATGACATAAAGAAATACAAGAAAGAAGTAAGATATGCAAGGAAGTGAATGAAATGAAACAAAGATGAGAACTTCCCCTTTCCAGTGCACAACAACGGGGGAATGGTTCGCCTTGTGTCTGATGCCAGCATATTTTTTTTCCCAATCCACTTCCGCAGGCGCGTCTCTGATTGGCTGTTGGGAATTCCAGCCAATTTCAACATCCAAATTTCAAAACCAAACTGAATCAAACCTAACCTGACTAACCTAACCCTATTGTGACTCTAGAAAGAGTTGTGAAACGGTGGCACTGTTTTAACTGTTTTAATTTCAACATGCATTAAACAACATATATTAAAATCGCACGGACTCAATTGTCCAGCAACACATAAAAAACATTTTAAAATCATACGAGCCAAGATTGCTCGAGTCAATGAGTGCAGTAGGTTTTGTCCACATTTTTAAAGCAAAAGACACAAGATTGCCGTGCAAGGTGAAAAAGAGAAAGCAAAAATGAACCATGCATTCAGGAGCAGTAGAAGTTGCAGCAGAGGACCAGTAGAAAGAAATTGTCCAGCCGAATGATTGTGAAGAGTAGCACATAGTCACCAGTGGCGTGCGAAGGCAGAAATTACAGTGATAGTTGAATTGAGATTGACCATCAAGAATCAGTGGCGAAGAAGTATCAGGGGAAAGACTTCCAAGACCAGAAGTTAGGCAGGTCAGAACCAGAAGGACCGTCAAGCAATATTGGTGCCAAGAAGCCTAACCCTAAGGCACAGACATTCAACGTGGTCGGCGCAGTTATTGCATTGCCAGACCATTGCGACGCATGCAAGGCGAAAAAGAACAAAACGGGTTTACAATGAGAAAATGAGCTTAACAATGCTTAAAATAAGGGAATTTCTGTTGGCAGTAAGTACCTACCGAATGTCCAGTAAAAATGGATTCCAGGTGTAAACTGCAAAACCAGGTACGTATCAATGTCACCTACCAAGTGTCACAGATTTGATGACCTGGAATATTTCTCCAAGAAGGGTTTTACGATGCACGGAAATTTTTTAACAGGCAATGAAAGGATGTCTTTAGGAAGCTTGAGGCTATTCAAAAGAAAAATAGTACAAATGAGAGGGGAATATCGTTCAACATTTTTAGAAGTGCATGGTATTTCGAAAGTTGAATAGTTTGATGATCGCAAATTTCCTGCGACTGGTTTGACCTCAACAAGGTTATTTTTCCAACCACCTATACCGTTCATGAAGGAATGAAAAATTATGAGGGACCGTAAAGCTCTTCTGAAAGCAAGTGATTCCCACCCTAATTGAGTCAGCATGTCTGTGACACTAATCTTATAGGCAAACTGGCCCATAACAAATCTTGCTCCCTTCCTTTGTACAGCTTTCGAGCTCATTTTTTAAAGTGATCTGATGTGGGTTCCACACAAAACCAGCATACTCAAGAATGGGACGATCAGATTCCCTCTCTTGCCGCAGACACGTTCGGTCGTGTTTTTGAAATGTGCGGAAAAAATTGAATCTGCAGGCTCGTGCTTTTCTGATTGCACTGCACAATTTCCGGGCAAAATCAAAAGATGCGACTCGTGGCTAGGGCAGTTTTTCTTTCCCTTTTAATTTATTTCTTGATTTTAACCATTTGGGCGAACCCTGGATGCGGACTTGGCGTGGGTACGGATGCGTTCGAAGGGTCACAGAGTTGCAACCAAGCCCCTCAATCACACTCCAGAAACAAAACATTCCGATCTCTTTGTGGGGCATCACTTCCATTTCAACTTGATCAGGATTCCTTCTCAGGCTGTTCCATTGAAACTGGCTGCATGCCTATGCTGTATTCTCATTTGCTGTGGTGATGTTGAGCTCAATCCTGGTCCGTCCCCCTCTCCCCGCTAAAAAATTCCAAGACGCACAGCTGTCGTCAGCAACAACAAGACCAGGAAAATGAAATCCAATCCGGCGCCACAGTGGATTCAGTGTGATGGATGTCATGATTGGGTTTATTTTGCCGCATCCGGTCTTGACTGTTCGTTTTCTGACGCAGGAAATTTGCCTTTTCGTTGCAGGATTTGTGGGCAATCGGAGGAGATTAGAGAACTGAGGGCAAGGATAACTAAATTGGAAGTTATCCTCTCTGGATTGAATATTCAGTTGTCCGGATCTTCAGCTCCTCCTGATTGCTTACAACCACAGCCTCAGCCTTTTCCGGAATGCTCACACAACCAGCTGAGCAATGGCTGTGATTCTGTATCTGGCACACAGGATCAGAGTGGCTCCGTCCGTGGTGACTGTGCTGGATCACATGATGCAAGGGACCCGGTTTCATCTGACAAGGCGTCCAGTGGTGATGTTGTCATCACCATTGGAAACTCGAATTTGAGGCGTTTATACCCTTCGTTCACATCGGTTGGCAGTTGCTGTCGGTATACTCGGTGGCAGGGTGGTCTCACGTTACCTGGAGCATATTTAAAGTTCAGGAATTGTTTGGGCTGCCTCTCCGGAAAGCAGAGAGCTCTGATCAATCTGGTGGTTGGGGAAGTGGATGTGGAACATAACTCAGTTGCAGACACATTCCATGCGTTCACCCGTTTGATTGGAGATCTCAATACCATTCTGAGCCTGGCATACCCAAATATGCCAGGAGCAATCAACATTTGCTCTGTTCCTCCTCGACCGGGGAATCATGAGCTGTCTGCAAAAATTGAGAAGCTGAACGATTCCCTCTTGATGTATTGCCGGAATCTTGTCAATGTGAACTTCCTCGATTTGAGGAGTCTACAGAAATCCAGTATTTCCGCTGATGGATTGCACTATTCCAAAAGTGGTGCTGCCAAGGTGGCTGCTGGATTAGTGCAATCAATCAATTCTTTTTTAGCTTAACCCATGGTTTGGGCTTAAGCTTGCCATTTTTCTCCCCGACACATACACCTTCTCCTGAGGTCGACAATTCTTTCAGTCGATTAAGATTCAAATTGACTATATTGCTGCTCAATATCCGAAGTTTGCTTCCAAACGTCGGGCTCTTCATCCAATTTTTGATTCCGCTAATTTGGACTGTATTGCTGTTGCTGAGACCTGGCTGGATGAGTCATGCTCCGAGGTTGATATTCTCACAAGCAGCTATGCTGTGTTCCGTAGGGATCGGTCCAGGCTTGGTGGGGGTGTCCTCCTTGGCGTGCGTCGTTATCTCCGGCCGGTGCTCATCCACAGCAGCAGGGTTTATGAATTAATCATAATAGCTTTGGAATCATCATTCCCTCCAACCATTATCATAATGCTGTATAGACCACCTAATCTTTCCCTCGATTGCTTCACTGGGATTTCCTCTGAAATCCTGAACTCCATTCTTCCTTTGATGCATGCCCATCCTGGTTGTAATCTGCCAGTGTTCCTATTGGGCGATTTCAATATCAATGCCCCAGCTTCGGATACAGAGCTCCTCCCTGATGGGCTACAAAGGCTAGTCGATAGGCTTTCTCTTAAGCAAGTGGTCGATTTTATTACCCGGCCAAGGGATCCCCTTATCCCTGATGGTGGGGGGTCCACAATTGACTTGATATTTCACTGCCCAAAATCTGAACTTCGGGATATACATCCCTTGTCAGGTCTCAGTGACCATTTGATGATCTTCGCCAATTTTTCAGTTGACTGTGCTTCCCCTCCTTCTTTACCTTCCACCCCAGTTACAGATGGCATAGGGTTAAATTTTAATGCCTACGACAAAGACGCTGTGGACAGGTTTCTGAACTTTGCACTGCTGGATTTTGTAGTTGCTGGTAGCAGTTTAGATGAGCTGCTTTGGGACGAATTTAAAACCCTGTGCTGCTTTGTGATTGAAAAATTTGTCCCAAAGAAAAGGGTAATTAATTGTTCCGGCTTCACCTTCCCATTGTGGTTTACGCATGACCTCCGTAAAAAGTATTTGCATCTCCAACAGCTTTTCCAACAATGTTCTTCTGGGGCAGGCGTACTTTCCCAGTATGCTTCTGTCTTACGGGACTATCAGCAGGAGCTGCACTCCAAAGAGAGAAAATTTGTTCAAGCCTTGGCTGTGAATGATGTTATCTCCACAAAACAATTTTGGAGATTCCATCGCAGCAAAACCTCTGCACCGGTGACCATGGTCAGCGGTGCTGGGGCAAATGATCCGTCTTTCTTTGCTCTAAAAGTTAGTAAAAATATGAGTGCTGCTCCCGTTCCTGATCTGGCATCAACGTGCAATCAGCACCCCTCAAATTTCATGAGGGATGCTGATTTGTTGCCTGATGGCTCTGTGCTTTATGCAATAAAATCCTGTAACAACTCCTCTTTTGATCTCATTGACCACATACCTATGGTATTTTTAAAGAACCATGGGGATGTGTTTTCAAAATATCTGATGATATTATTTTCTCTATCATTAGCCACAAACTTTATCCCAGTCGACTGGAAGCAGAGCATAGTTAAGCCACTTCCTAAAGGAGGTTTGGCAATGTCTATAGAGTCATTTAGGCCCATTAGCCTAATAAGCTCTTGTGCAAAGTTGATGGAGAAAATTGTTGCTGGCTACCTGTACCGCCTGATTGAGGGTCAAAACTTTTTCTCCCATGGCCAACATGGCTTTCGATCAAAATATTCTTGTGAAAGTCAGCTAATGGCTTTATCCATGAGATCTCAGTGGCATTGGGGAAGTCTATGCAAATTGATGCTGTATTTATAGATATGACTAAAGCCTTTGATCGCGTCTCTATCTCTATTCTTCTCAAGAAATTAGCTTCACTGAGAATCCCTGAAAATTTGTTCTTGTGGATCTCAAATTTTGTTACTGATCGCCATTTTAGGGTTTTACTAAATGGGGAGATGTCTGATAATCTCCCTGTAACAAGTGGCATCCCACAAGGGTCTGTGTGCGGCCCCTTACTTTTCCTTATCTATATTAACGACATTGCTTCTGTGGTGAAGTCTTGCATCAGACTCTTCGCGGATGACATAGTCATATATAGAGCTGTGTCTTCCGCGGAGGACTTCATCACGCTGCAGACTGATGTTGACTCCATTTCGGAGTGGTGCAATACCAACTGCATGGGTATAAATGCCTCGAAAACGTCTGTCATGTCCTTTTCAACCTCCAGATCACCTGCTTTGTACGATTACAAGGTAGGACCTAGGACCCTGGACAGGCCGGATACTATCAGGTATTTGGGACTCCTATTTAATTCTGAATTGAGTTGGGTGCCACACATTAGAAATATTGTGCAAAGAGCACCAAACCAACTGAAGTTCCTTATTAGGATGTAGCGTACAGACTTCCCAGACTAACCTCTTGCCACCAGTACTTATTCTTCTTTTTCACAATCACTCGCTTCTTTCTATTTGTTGGTAAGGAGTTCAACTTCACCAAAAGATCAACACAGGCCTAAACCCTATCTGAGGCACTGGGGCCTACAGGCTTTATCTTTAGCCCAGTCGAGTTATGAATCTCCAATCACCTAGAACTAGGAAACAGGAGACAGGCTTCCTGTTGTAGACGAGCGATCAGCTTTTTTCATTCGTGTCCCAGTCGATTTTGCTCCTGCATAATCGACGACTGCACAAGCGGTGTGTTGGGCATGTTTGTTGGCAATTGTTGTGCAAATAGTTTGGTGTCAGTAAGTTCAAGAGGCAGCGCCTCCCTTGAAATCCGAGGGAGGCGCTGCCATTTTTCCGCTCAAAACAAAATGGTGCTGCCATGTAATGTTATCTCTGGTCATTTAAAGTATGACCAGAGATCTGTGGTCATGTAATGTTATCTCGTGTTAAAGCGCTCATTTTTCAGTTTTGCGCCATGCGAAACTACATCAAAAACCGTCGCTTTGTTCAGGAGAAATTTTACTTTCTGTGGGCATCGCACCGCGGTCCGCCATTCATTCGCATGTCTTTCGATGCGCACACCCCCTTCAAACGCCGCAATTCAGCAGCACACATTTTGGACAAACGAAAATCCCGGAATTCCTCCACTTTTTATTTTAAACGTTATGGCTGATTTTCGCTGGTTGTTTGTTTGGCTTTGTGAGCTTTGTGGCGAAAATTGTGCATGGGGTGCGGGTGGAGGAGTTCGGTGTCTTCGCGGGATGCGAGCCTTGTTTTCGCACCATCATGTCCTTTCCGAACCGAACTTATAACCTGTCACGTGCTAATTCAATATTCGATTATCGGCTGCTTAAAAGTCGTGTCAAAATGCGACACGACACAAGAATATGGAACGAAAGCGAAAGCCGAAAAAAAAAACAGAAAAATAACCGACACAAAAATCCCCAGGTTTCGCATTTCTGCTAAATCCATTTGCGCTGTTGTTGGTGGGCAAAAATCGAAATTTCTCTAAATTTCCCCGAACTATCAATTTCCCCAGACCTCCCCCAAAAGGTGTAAAATTTCCCCAAAAGGGAACATTTTTCCCCATTCGGCCACACTGCACAGCATCCATCGCGGCAACAGGAAGGCACCTTCATGCATTGCTGGTGTAAATCGACGTCCTGAATCTGTTCCTGGATGAACAATTCAGAGAACGCAAAAACACAAGCCGCAACTGAAAGGAGTGCAGTCGCAGTGCAGTTTTTTCTTTTTTGTGTGGTGTTGTTGACTGGTGAATCATTGATTTCTGCATTCATTGACGGAAATAAAACGCAATCTGTTGCCCTGTTTGTTTCTTCTCAGCTTTTGGCTTCTGTTGTCCTGTGCTCGCCTCTTGGCCTTGTCTCCATCATTGTCTGCGTTGGGATGCAAATTGTGCATGGCGCTCTGCATGGCGCTGGCCCTGGCATGGGGGCGCAGCAGTGATTAAAGTGTCCAGAAAAAAGGGCCGGAACGCACACGTACAGAAAGGGCATCTCATCTCTGGGCGCAGCCCAGGCGGGGGGTCTGGGGGCGGAGCCCCCCAGTGATCGGGGTCTGGGGCAGAGCCCCAGCGGGGTTCCAAGGGGCAGCGCCCCTGGTAGGTGGTCTAGGGGGCGGAGCCCCCCAGAAGCTGAAGGATTTTTGAAATTTTAGGGTTCATTTTGGAGGCAAAATTGGTGTTCCAGAAGCAAAATCTCCCACCAGGGCAAGCCAATCGAGGGAAGGGCAAGAGAGCCATGGCGGTGAATTTGTCGACGTGGAGTCCGATGTCCCCCTAAAAGAGTCCCTGCACGAGAGCACAGAAAAAAATCATTTCTGAAATGTTCGGTGGTGTCTCATGAGCTACAGCGGACGAGGAAATCGAGAGTGGAGCCCTGGTCCACTCAGTGGAGTTCTGGAATCCTAGTAAAATTGGTCCAATCAAAAATTGGACCAATTTTTGATGGTGCAGTTCGTCATCCAATCCACTTCTGCTTCATTTTTCTTCCAGCTTTGTTCGCAAAGTAAAACGCCGTTCCGGCTCGACCAGGTCGGGCAGGAACGCCGTTCCGTTGCGTTCCGGCACACTTTAATCCCTGGGGCGCAGTGAGTGAGGTTCGGAGTTTTCTCGGCCTGCAATGTCTGTTCGTTGTTGCGCTGCACTCCTTGCAGGTTTTGATGAGGTGGGGCAGGGTAAACAGCATTTTTGTTTTTGTTGTGCCATTTTGGCATTTTCTCCCCGATTTTGACCAAAAACTATACAGCAACGCACCACATTGACATCTTCACCTCCACAAAAATTGGGCACGATCGGCTGTCAATTTTTTGAGTTATCGTTGCACACAAATTACGGTTTGCTGTCCGTTGTAGACTCGCTTCGCTCGTCAATAAACCTAATTTTTATTCAAGGGAAAAAAAACAAAGAATTAAATCATTACTCGTAATACAACTCGACACTGACAAATGCAAGTCAACAACATATCATTATCAATGCACTGTTAACTACAGATAATCCATCATAGTCCATCTTGTGTCACTTTTCCACGTGAAGAATGGTGATATTTACTGAAACAATGCTCCTCCCTCGAGCAACGATTCCACAGGTAGGCTTGACAAACCACAGTTCAAACTCCTTATCAATTTCAAGCAAGCTTAACTTCGTGGAGCTTGTTGAATGGAAACTCTTCCACTCGATGTCACCTTCCACAGTCTTTTGACAATTGCTTCTTCTAATTGGAAACTGGAAGAACGATAGTCCTCCAATATACACCAAGCAATTCAAACGGACTTGATTTAATCCAAAATCTTTGGCTCGGGATCCTCCCCAGACTCCTCCAGTCCTGTGATCTCTGCTTACCAGACCACACTCTTCTTCTTCCACAGCCTTCTGCTGTAAGCACTTGGCTTCAATCAGCCGGCCAACAAACCAGGTTGGTCCCTTAAACTCCTGTGTCTGGCCTCCCCGCCAGCACAGCAACTGAAGTCTGCCAAAACTCAAATAACTTAACCCCCACCCACCCACCTAGGGGAATAGAAAGAAAGAATTAACAAAATTAGCACATTCTAATCAATCGGTCGCCACACATCCCCTCCCTTAAGATGTGCCAAATTTGTTCATTCTCCCTTTACACTTAGGTAGGTACTCTGATCTCCTCTCTCAAACTTTTAACTCTCAAGCACACATTCTCCCCAAAGGAACGAAATTCTAAATAACCAAACTCCAAACTTCAATACCAAATGAGCATCCAAGGAACTTTATTAAATCA
>JASGXE010007538.1:0-18097 GCA_030068105.1 Sinentomon sp. SZTP_YWyxl | reverse complement strand
TTTGCGAGGTTATAAATTGACTTGCAGGTCGTTCAGTCAGTCTCTTTTGCTGGGTCGATCGCCAAATCGGCAGCGCAAACCTCAAGGTGCTGAACTCCTGTCATAGGAGGTGAGTGTTTTGCGAAATTGAACTTTCATTTTTTTGCGTGTGTTTTGTGCTTCACATATTCAACAGAACCGTAAGTCCATAGTTTAGCACATTTTATGAATCTCAAGAGCATTGAGAGGAAAATTTCTCTTTGCCTGCATTCAAAATCCCAGTTTTGCTCCAGAGATTTTCCGATATGTGAAATATTTGCAACATTGGATCATCGATATCATTTGCGAAAGTATTCCATGATCTAATAGTGTGATGGTTGTTTGCTGGTAAAAAGTCTGTTGCAAATATCTCATATCTCCAAAATTCTCAAATCTCTGATTCAAAATTTGTCTTCAAATATCTTCAACGAGAATTTTCTGTTTATCGCGACATTGTCTACGAGAGTGAAAGCAACTTGGGAACTTTTACAAGTTCTGCACTTTGGTAAAACGTCACACCAAATATTTGTTGCATTGTTGTCAGAAAACATTGTTGTGGGAAAAGAACTTTTTGCTCCTTCGGGAATTTGATATGACGACCTCCAATAGTGAGGGAAAATATTTATTTGAAAGCTGCTTTTGAAAGGAGAAACCATTCAATCTGTGGTGAGGAAGGAGTAGAGGAGGATTTTTGTTTTGCCAGGTATCAGGGCATATTTTTCTCCCCTATTTCAGTTGCTACCATGGGACACAGCAAGTTTCCGTAAAGGCAGGTTAAAGCCTCAGCCCACTTTCCTCGCACACGGCTCCTTCAATGATGGCCCCTTCCCATGACCCAGTCTTGTCTTCACCACAATAATTCGTCAAAGGGCAGCACAAATGAGCTCGCTCTCCATCCTTCAGCTGCATTAATGTGCCCTCTTCAACTTATCACAATCTGACATTCAACTGCTGTCTCTTCTGTCAACCTGCCAATAAATGGATTCTTCACGACTGCCTGGTCCTCGCTTTCCTTCTTCCTTACACTGATGTTGGTACTCTGAATCCGTCCAAATCCATCCCGGAACCACCGTCCATCTTCAAGTCAGGATTTTCTCTCACACATCTCCACAACTGATGTCAACCCAGTGCTCAAATTCGTCAATCTCTCGGACTTCATCCAAATGAGAGTTAAGTGTCTTCAAACTGTTCTGTAATCCAGTGTTCACTTTCCTTTTGTTCAAATCTGTTTTCTCAATGCTCGTAAGAGTCAACCGCACCCCATGAAATCCCCTTAGGTTCCCCTTCAAATCAACTCAGCACCCCCTTTCCGTTATAGCTGGACAGACATTTGGATAAAAAATCGTCAATCTTGCCACTGTCAAGTGTATGGCAGCGATTCAAATCAAAGGGGAGAGCTGAACTGCTAATGTTCATAAGTTTGCATGCGAACCAGGATATGATACGCCCGAATTGAAATGATCCAACCTGACTAAGGTGAATACCATCCTTCGACCACCATCGATTTTGAAAGTTCCAATTGGCATCGACAAATTGGTGACCCCATTGTATGCATCTGTTTTCCAGCGTCCTGTTTACCTCGTATGTGACTTTGCCTGGGACATCAGCTCTCAGTAGAATTGCAGAGAAACCCACAACAGCATTTGGTGCTCTGGAGCACACAGTTTTCCGGAGTGAAGTGAAACTGTTCATCACAGCTACGAATGAACGTTTTTTAGACAGGTCGTTTGACCCGCAGTGTAGAGTGACACTGCGAATACCATCGTGGAGACACGAAGATCGGGAGAAGAAATTTTCGATATCGGCAATAGTTGCACCCGGGAATGTCAGTATCAGGCAATCACCAAGGCCAGCAGTGCGGGCCAACGAGCGAGTCAGCGAATCCCCAACGATCAAATGATTGGCTTCCATGGAACCGTGGTATATTGGCGATCTGAACGCTGAAAAGGACTTTGGGAGCACTATGTCCATCAGAGGAATCAGCTGGGTTGGTTCTTGTCTGGCTATTTCGGTTTGATCAACGGGAGCACAGAAGCCCGGCGGCGAACGACCAGGTCGGATTTGGAGTTCGTCATGGCAGCTTGGAAGTTCGACATTTGCCGCTGCATGACAACGCTCAGATTTGGCAATCTCACGCACCTCTGCCAGAGCAGCTGTTAGGGTGGCCAATCCACAATCGTGCGAGTCAATTTTGGTTCTTAGTTCTTGGAGGTGACAACTGTTTACAGACACATGAGCCAGCACGGTGTTTTTGATTTCGTCCAGATCCGAACGCATCTTTGCCAAATCACTGGACAGCGTTGCCAGTTTTTCGGAGAGCAGTGTTTCAGTCACTGCAATTTCCTGCGACTGAACTAACTCCGGGGATACCGGTGGGACAAAGGTCGATTGGAAGGAAGAGAGTGGAACTGTGTGACAGTCGGCAGGAACTGATAGACACTTGCGGCACATCCAGGTTTTTGGAACTGCAGCAGTTAACGGTAGATCACTGCACTTCATGTGGAACCAAGAGGAGCAGCTCTTGGATTTCGAGTTGCACTGGACCATTTCAGCACCTTCGCCTTCATTGCAGTGAAGGCGACCAAACTCACAATCCTCGTAACAATAAACTGCAGCACCGTTGGAGCGTTTGGGTTTAACCATGCTGACTGGCAGAACTCGACGGAAGTTGAATGGACAACACAATTGCAGCGTGTAAAGTCAGCGTGATGCAAGCTGAAATTCGCTCCGCTGAACTGACTGACTGCTGAACGCAGACAGAATAACTCTGTCAATCGACATCGAATAAAAAAGAAATTAACACAAACCCAGCTACATTTCTTTCCTTAATTTTGCGAAGTTTTTATATTTAAAAGTTAGAGAATGGCTCATCAGTGAGTGTGGAAGTTGCATGCTTTGGTGCATTTGTGCATGAATGTATCGAGAATCCCTGCCACGCTTTCCGACAACAAAGGGGCGCGGAGTTCTGCATCCATCTGTATTGCTCAATGGCTGCCCCGCACCAAGAAGCATATCATTAACATCTGTTTGCGTGGATCTTTATCCAAGATTCCGTGTATATTGTCCGCGAAACACCCAAAGCACGCCTGTCCTGTCCTGTCTGTCTTCCGGGGTGGAAAGCGCAGCACCTTCTTAAATATTCGGCGTTTTCTCGCCCTCGGGGATCTGCACACATAAAAGGGTGTTTCCTTTGATGCGCCATTTTTTCATGTTGAATAGATGAGACAAGATATTCTTTGTTTTTTAGGGGGCATCGCCCCGCTTAAAAATGTGCCAGCTTAAAAACGTTTCAGCTCTAATCGTGTCAGCTTAACGTGTCAGCGAAATACGTGTCAGATTAAACGTGCCAGCTTAAACGTGTCAGCATAAAAACATTGGCCTCACAGACACAGTAGACAGACCCGGAGAAAGATTCCCGAATACGACAAAATAACTAAAATGTCCTTTATCGTCGCAAAAGAAGACCACCTTCATCTTCCACCCTCTTTACTTCCGCTTCATTCCAGACCCATCATTTTACGAAATATGTATATTCCCTTATGGCACGATATAATAATCTCGAGTTATTTTTCCACGTGAAAAATTCGTCCAATTTACCTAAGCCGCGCTGCGCTACACCACAGCTACGAAATTGAACGAGTAGACTCTCGGTTTTGAGACTGCACATTTCAAGCGCTCCCATTTCCTGGAACGCAGAGACAACGTGGGATGTCTGCGGCGCAATATAGGGTTTTAGGCTAACAGTACTGAATACCCTATAGTTCCACCAGCTGCTCGCTTTTGGAACTAGAAAGAAAATCTAGATTCACTTTTTAAATTCGCTTGTTTCGCCTCGCCGGTAGCACCCGGTTTACCCATGCGAGCTTTTAATTTTCCCATCACGGCTGGGGCAATGCAGGCGAGTTTAGGCTAGAATTTTGCCCAGGGGCTTGAAACAAAATGGCGCAGCAAGGATACAGAGAATGCTTGGTACCGCTAGTTCTAGCCTATTTCGATTTTTAAATTCGAGAGATGGCGAGAGAGAAGAGGAAAAGGTGGAAGAGAACGCAGAAGAATGGGGGCGGTCTCTCAGAGGAACAAAGAGGTAGGAGCGAAGATAGGACGCAGGAGGACGTACCCTTCTCCAGCTTTCTCCTTCCCAACTCTATCTCCTTTCTCCCACTCGCTGTCCACCTCATTTTCAATCCCGACCTCTCCCATCCACCCACACTTTCCTTCTCCCTTCTGCCTCTCTTCCCTTCCCCAACATTCTCTCCTTTCCCCCTCTCGCTCTCTGCCCAACTTTCAATCCCGACCTCTCTCCTCCACCCACTCTTCCTTCTCCCAACCTTCTCTCCCTCTTCCCTTCTTCCTCTCGCTTGTTAAGACAGCGATGGGGAGAAGGAAGAGGGGGTTACAGAGAAGGAGAGGGTGGGTGCAGGGAGATGTCGACGTTTAAAGTTAGGAATGAAGGGTTGAAGTATGGAAGGTGGACGGGAGGGAATGAGAACGAAGGAGAAGGGACGGCGAGAAATCAAAATTCCGCACACAAATCTACATTGAATTGACTTTTCAATCTTCACAAACAATTCCGAACTTAGATGCATCATTCGCAATCACAACAGAAAAATGAGTGGGATTGTGCAGTAAAAAATCCGCAAATACAAATCTTATGGATCGAATTAACTTTTTAATCGAGCCTCCGGTGGACCTGCGTGTGTGGATAACAACGTCACGTGGGTCGTAGGTATAAACGCTAGGTTTTCCTCCACCAATCAGCCAAGTGAATGGAGACAAGGTGTATGAGTGAACGTATTCAGCTTGTATTTACCTTCGACGCTACCTCTGATATGCAGCTCCGCTAGTATGACCAGTAATTTTACAATGCGAATAAACAAACTGGGAGTTGAAGCGGAATTCATTCTATTTTGACACCTGGACGTCCTCACACGTAGGCACACAGATTGCGAGTATCATGCGCTGAGAAACAATGGATTGCCTGTCAAATCACGCCGATTTTCTCCGCCATATTTTTCGCTTTCGTCGGTTTTGACCCGCCTGAATAAGGGGAAACGCGAAAAGCTCATTTTGTGCGCGCTAAACACAAGAGACAAAATCCATTTCCTTTCGACGAAACCGTGCTTCAGGCGTCTCCTTTTCGCGAACACACAACATTTCACGGCAAATAGAATCTAAAGGTGCTTTCACACTATGCGGGTGTCCAGGCACAGATTCGTAGAGGTCGCGGCGATTCAATTTTTAAATCACAGGCGATTTTGCGAGCCCCAGCGAACAATCAAAGGTGAAAAAAAATCCACAAAAGGACAATTCCGAAAGATGAAACAACCCCCAATGATGAAGACGAATTCTTAAAGATGAAGAACAATCCCCAAATATGAAGAACAATCCCCAAATATGAAGAACAATCCCCAAAGATGAAGAACAATCCCCAAAGATGAAGAACAATCCCCAAATATGAAGAACAATCCCCAAAGATGAAGAACAATCTCCAAAGATGAAGAGCCATCCTCAAAGATGAAGAACAATCCCCAAAGATGAAGAGCAATCCTCAAAGATGAAGAACAATCCCCAAAGATGAAGAGCAATCCTCAAAGATGAAGAACAATCTCCAAAGATGAATAACAATCCACAAAGGTGAAAAACGATCCCGAAACATGAAGCACAAACCCAAAGATGAAAAAAAATCCCCAAGGATTAAGAACAAACCGCAAAAGATGAAGAACAATCCACAAAGATCACGAACAATCCCAAAGATGAAGAACATCAGGGGGCTGTGCCGGAAAAAAAAAATCCCCTGCTGAGATGAAGAACAATCCTCGAAGATGAAGAACAATCCTCAGAATTGACGAACAATCCCCAAAGATGAAGAACGATCCTAAACGACGAAACACAATCCACAAAGAGGACAAAAATCTAATAAACACCGTGCAGTCAGTCAGTTTGCTTCTAGACTATGTCGGTATTTCGGTCACGCGTCAAATCGTGACCGTCACGTCGTCAACTGTGACGAACACCCGCACTGTAGGTTATCCGAGAAACCCGAATGCAAATTGGAATGCCTCGAGTGATGGACATGTTTTGACAGGCGGTTGGAAATGGTGGAAAGGATGGGCTTGTAAGGTCTGTGAAGAGCGACACGTGTTCGTGTCTTACGGATGTCTTGCCAACCGCGGTTTGTAACATTCCATACAGAGCTTACAAAAAAATATAGTCCCCACTACAGACCTGATGTCTCCAATTTGAACCTTTTTGGTTATTCATGACCTTAAAACGAAAGATGACAACAAATTTAGTTGTTGAGTGGGCGCAATGTCATGCTGACAGTAGCTTAAACTTTGGACCTTGAATCTATTACCCGCAAGTGTATATCGAACGTTGTGTTATAAAAATCGCAGATATGTGTGAAAAATCTATGCCGCAGTGTCCAGAAAAATGGCGGAGAAGCGTATAACCTCTGCTGGAAGAATGGAGAGAAGCGCCGCCTCCAGAAGAAATGGCGGAGAAGGGCATTTTATTTCTGTGATACCAAATAGACTTTGTCACTCGGAACTTTAGTTTTTCGTTTGGCGAAATTTTCGAAATGATTTTGGAGGGCCTTATTTCTGCAGGAAACGGGTGGCAGGAGAACAGGTGCTTGGGTGAAAACTGTCAAGAAACTCTTGGGCTTTTCGACAGGTGAGCCATTTCGATAGGCATTTCACAAACGTCCGCACTCGAGTTCCCATAACGTACAAATCTTCGAAACATGTTTCGTGGTGTTTCACGCTCCGTGTCATCAGATTTGTATTGTTATTTGCTCATTGACAACTCTCTCTAACCGACGATGAATAGGTGCCTTTTAGAAGGCTGTAGACAATGCCAAACCTTCCAATAAAATCCGCCCTTCTGCGTGTGTCACTCATTCAACTGATTGTGCGTTTGTAGAGGAAACCACACAGTTTATGCCTGAGTGAAGTACACAGTGTTTCGTAAATCATGGATGAAGCTGCCAGTTTTATCTCTGGAGTTCTTTTCGCGATCTACACAGAAGGGGTACAAATTAATTGCACATGAAAGCCCCTCGAAAGCATACCATATCTGATCCCTTTAAGGACGAATATTACTTTGAAAATACCGCACATACGTTATTGATGTGTAAGCAGAACACGAACTGTCCGCTGACTTCAGAAGCATATCTGGCTAAAAAGTATCATAACTGGAATTGTCCGCAGCGGTTCTTTCAGATCTCGATCAAGTGGCTTTTCTGGTGATTTGTCTAACACCCTGTACCAAGAGTGTGTAGTTTTTGGATATCCAGGAGACTGACAGATTTTAAATTGCAAGCAGCCACGAAAAACAAGCCAATGAGACAAAAGCAGCTTGGTATGTTGTCGAAAACAGTCATTTAATCGAAATATACCGAAGTACCGAAATGCCAAAAATACCGGGATTTAGCCATCACAAAGAAGCCATAGAGCTAAAATTTCCGTAGAATATTTGGCCAAAAAAGCCACTTAGACCAGCCCAAATACTGGCATTTATCAAAAGAAGCCATGTGGACTAAGCACATGCTTAACAACTGAAGAAACGGTGAGGGTTAAATACCTGCGCTTTTCACCGAGAATAGGCCAAATAACACAAAAACCGATGATCGGCCCAAGAAACAATGTCATTATTTTGCCGAAAACCTTCACGCAATCACCAACGAAATAGGATCTGAAATGATTTAATCCAGAAATTATTTTAATCCAATTATTTTAATCCTCCATTTTTTATGATTTTCTTATCGTCGCACAATTACACGTTGATGGTTGTTATCGTCTGTCATTTGCAAAAACAAATCAACTTTAATATACACTGCACTTGAAGATATGAGCTGAGAATGCTCACAAGTATGCTTAGAGGGTAACCAGAATTCCTGCAACAATGAAAAGCCGATGGAGAACTGGGGATTCGGCACAGAAATCAAAGTTTCGCTGAAAGTTTGAAGAGAAAAGTGAGAACCATTCTCAGTTTTTTACTTCAAATGGAATGAGGTGTACAGGCAAAGAAAAATTAACTGTCGGTAACACTGTTTTCACCATTTAACTGTGGACCTCGTTATACGAGCAGAAATAAAATTGACCCATTGTACATGTTGAAAATGGAAAACTTTAATTTCTGCGGAGTTAAGTTTTTGTAAAACTGCATTGCTGCTCCATTTGATTACATGTACCCCCCGACAGTTAATTTTTCTTTGCCTGTACATATCAGATTTTACAATGGGAAAAATTTCAATTCCGCATAAATTTCATTTAAAAATATCTGCAAAGCGGGTCGAGAAACGAACAAAAAGTCCATTGTTGAATTTTTGCACTGTTGCTGGTAATTGTGGAGCTCCCCGTGTAAAAGTCTATGTAAAATAGAATGAGGGGACGGTCCCTATCCAGGTTAATAGAACAATTTTAATAATGTGGCCCCTATGTCTTTGAATATGATTTGATGGAAGCGACTTTTTCACAGGACAACAATGCTAAATCGAAATGGAATATCAAAGATAGAGTAAATTACAAAAAAAAAAAAATAAAAAATAAAAGTTGAGGAAGAGTTTCAAAACCATTGATTGATTAAAAAGCGCCGAAAGATTTAGCACACAGGAATATTTAGCACATCTGCCCGCATGAAAAATATGTTCCAAGTATTTACGGAAGAATAAAGCATTATACTGGAAGGCATCCTGTCGGGGCTATTATTATTATTATTATTATTGTCATCTAGTCAAATATTAAGACACGTCAAACAGTAAAATGTAGCCGACACTAAAAAAGACAAGAATAGCTTAAGCTTTAAGACAGTGAAATTTAAATTAAAATAGTGAGCCAAAAAGACCAGTAAACGAAATTGACACAAATGAGTGAAAGGGCCACGGTGTTCACATTCGGGAAGAGTTTGGAAAGTTTATGGTACAAATTGGTGGTCAAGGGAATTCCAGTCTCTCGCGGTCCTGGGGAAGAAACTATTAAAATATGGGTTGAACCGTATGAGAGGTGCTCGTACATGGATATTGATATGAGTTCGTCGCGCAGTGTCAATGCGTGAGAATGAAAGTGGAAGGGGAAGCGTGGATCGCCCTGACAGAATGTCAGAGAAAAGGGCCAGACGTCTTGATTTCCGTCGCTCAGACAAGGCCTCCAGACCAAGGGTGGAAAGCATATTTGAGACACTAGTTTCACGTCTGAAGTCTGCTGTAATCATTCGCGCTGCCAACCTTTGGACACGCTCCAATGAAGAAATGTGACAGACTAAGAACGGGTCCCATACTTCGCACACTGAAAAAAATAAAGTCATCGCTTCACAAGAAAAAAGCCCTCAAATGACTGTCCATGGATGACGACCTATTTTCTTGTCAACTGACAACCTTTAGACCGTCAATGGGCGATGATCGAGATGTCATATGACAGCCCATAGGCCGTGAACTGATCACGAAAGCATTCAGTTGACCATGCAAAGGTCGTCAGATGATAACATATTATCTTCATCTGACGACCCTTGTATAGACAAAATGCGATCCATGGGTCGTTAATTGATAGCCTTTACCCGTAAAATTCCGAGCAATTTACAGTAAATCGACCATGTAAAGGTTGTCAGATGAAGGTGCAGTAGTCGTCATTCATGGCAGTCATTTGAGGGCTTTTCTGTAATCTGACGACTCTTGAGGTCGATATTTAGCCTCTACCGGGGTAGGCCTATATTTCTTAAAAATGGATATCTCATCCGGATGAGGATAGAACGAGGACAGAACCGAAAGATGAGGATGGGATGAGGACAAGCATAAACTGGACTTCATCCTGCGCAGTTCAAAAGGATATTGTTATCATTGCAAAACGAAATGTTAAATTACCGAACACGCGGGAGGCCTATGTCCGTTATTCGCTGGATCCGGGCACCACATTCGCATGAGGATGTCGAACGCAAATTCTTACATGAATACCAACAAAATAATCGATAGATGAAAAATGAATGATGCGCAGCGCCAAGAAAATCAAGTATAGAATTTTTAAAAAATGCGACTCGGCAGAAATTAAAGTTCCCACCGATGCCTGTAATTTTCGCAGTTTCGATTTCGATAAATCATATTGTCTGAAGCGGAAATTTTTCTGCAGCAGCTCTGAAAGATTGGTTCCACGAAGCAAAACATTTGTTTCAAGAAACGATTGCATTTATTCTTTCAAGAACCGGCGGAAAGAATAAACTGTCATACTAATTTCTATAGAAATTAAAGTTTTCAGTTTTTTCTACGCGACAGGGGACTTTGTTTTCACGGCACAAGGAAATCGGTTCTGCGATAATTGCCTGTTCTCTCGTAAACTGCTATGGTAGGCTTTACGCAACCTAATCTACGATGCAAAATACGTGCTGTAGAAATTAAAGTTTCACTTTTCCCCGTTTGCAGCCAGGCATCATTTTCACGATAATGTTGACAGATTTGCGTCCGCATTCCTCATTGCAACTCACATTCAGAGTCAACTCATCAGCCAGTTCAGCAGACGGATGCACCTTATGCAACAATGGAAATAGAATAAGCGTTGTTCATAGAAAAGAAAATTTTAGCAAACCAAATCTATCCATTGAATTGTGTGCTGAACCTGAAGCTGAGTCCCAACGGGGAATACGGAGTTTGTTTTTTGAATTTCACAACACTGCGTTTCCAGTATAAATTGAAGATTCCCTTCTTCCATTGTTGCACGACGACGCTCGAATTTTTACGCCAGCGACATGAATTCGATAAAAATGCAACCAATACCAAATTCAGTGATCACTCTCAGAGATTTTTTATCAGCTGAACAAACATAGCAAAAAAGCGTCAGATGCAATAATATGCACGTCACAATACTAGAGTCATAGAACGATGAAAAAACCGCGCTGTAGAAATCAAAGTTTTCCCTTTTACCCTTTTGTTGCCTGGCATAAGAAAATTTAACCGCACACAATACCGCAGGATCCACACGGAAGCAAATGGATGTGCAACACGTGCAATCAAATGGGACAGCAATGCAATTTTGAAAAACTCAACTTTGCTTCAGAAATAAAAGTTCCTTACTTTTACCTTTGTTTTCGTGTGACTCCTTCGGCCGTATTCCCCATTGCAGCTCACCCTCAGGTTTAACTCCTTTGTCAATTCAACAGACGGATGCATATTTCGCAAGAATGGAAGAGGAATGAGCGTTTTGCATAGAAATTACATTTTCTCAAGACATATCTATCCATTGAATTGACTCAAATGAGTCGTGCTTCACTCTCACAGTTCATTCCGACCACCAGCTCTCATTATTAACATTCACATCGGCATAGAAATGAAAGTTTTCCCCTTTCGATGCAATATTTGATTCCAAATGATATTTGATCCCAGGAGGCCATGTTGCAGCAATGGGATTTGTTATTGTTGCGAATATTACAAATTGGCCCAACAGAAGGTTCCGTTTGGTCAATAAACATCAAACAAAAGTGTGGCAGATCACATCGCCAACAACAAAATATGGGAGATTTTCATTTCCAGGCATCCCTTTGCTCCTGTAAACCGCATTTTTTTTCCAAAATTCCGAAACTCACAGTTTGAGTTTACGCAACAATGCACGAATCATCTCCAGGAAAACACGGAGAGAACACGGTGAGAAAATACGATGTTTCGACGACTCGTATTGGCCTACAGCAAAACGCGAAACTGACCGACAACCTTTCAAATAAACGGATCATATCACATTGTAATTCGTGTCAGATCAGCAAAAACACAAGAGACACGCAAACGCAACGAGAAACAAGAGCAAACAAATGCAACGCAGTTGCTACCAACGCGCGTGAAAAAACGCAATCACAAAAGCCGCCATCAAACCCACGTCCATTGCGCGAGAATGCGTTCAAAACACCACCATCCCCAAGTGCAACGACGCGACCTCGGAATTCCGACCTGAGTATAAAGGAGCCTCACCCAAAGTCAAGAGAGCCTCTCCCAGCAAAACACGTTGGAGAGACCAACAGCACATCTCGCTGCTGCGTTCTCTCACAGAGAGAGAAAATTGAACCCGTCATTGTTTCCTTCCTGGGTGACGACCTTCCCATTGTGCGTTGACAGCTCTCGTAAAAAGGATGCTCACCTGACGGTCAAAATGTCGCAGATGCGAAATTCCGGCGGGAACCCATCGTCCCTGGACGGGCGTCAGGTCGTCACCCAGGTTGTCATTCAAGTGACAACTTTTTCCTGACGGTTTTATTGTCGTTGAACGAGCACTTTTATCCCGTCAATAGGTTTTTAGACGGGTTATACCTACTCACTTGAGGAACAGAGGGTTGTCACGCACTTTTTTGTTTTTGCAGTGCAGGCGTATTCTAATTGGGGTAGGACAAAAGTTTTGTATGCAAGAAGCTTGGCTTTTGTAGAGGCATGGCGAAGATTCCTATAAATATACCCCAGGGATTTTTTGGACTTTGAAACAATGGTATCAATGTGATGACTCCAGGAAAGTTTACTGTCTATGTGAACACCGAGGTATTTAACAATGGCGGATTGTGGAATAGACTGTCCAGACAGGAAGTATGCCGTGCTTGAATTTGGATCTGGATTATTGGCAGCCAACCTGCGGTGAAATTCGATCCAGTTGCATTTTCCAGGATTTGGAACCATTCCCCACTGTTTACTCCAGTCGTCTATCACAACGAGGTCTGCCTGGAGCCTCCCTGTATCCTCACTTAGTTTTATTGGGGAGTATAAGACGACATCGTCGGCAAACATTCTGATCCTACAACTCACGGCACGAGGTAGGTCATTGATGTAGAGTATAAAAAGAAGGGGGCCTAAATACTACCTTGGGGAACGCCCGATGTTATGGCTTTGGACAGTCTTGATTTGACACCATTGAAGGATGTGCTGAAGTGACGGTTGGCTAAATAACTTTCCAGAAGTGAGAGGAGTGGAAAAGGAAATCCAAGAGAACGGAGCCTTTGCAAGAGAAGCCTGTTTGAAGTCAATGAGTACTGCATGCACCGGAATTTTTTATTCAAGGGATTCAGCAATCTCCTGTATAAATTCCAGTAGCTGAGTGGTGCAGGAAAATCCTCGTCGGAAGCCATGCTGACAGGATGATAGAATATTTAACGAGTTACAAAAGATTAGCATTTCTTGGTGAATAAGGCGTTCAAATATTTTACTGCAGCTATTTAGAAGTGAAATCGGGCGGTAGGAGAGAGGGTCCGACGGATTTTTCCCTCTTTTCATGATAGGCACAGTTGCAGAAATTTTAAATCCTTCCGGGAAATGGGAGGACTCGAAAATTCTTATGAATAAAATTTCTAGAAAGGGAGCAAATATGTCGGCAGAGAGTTTAAAGGGGGGCTGTCCCGCCCAATCAGAAGACAGCATTTAGTCACGTGACTTATGACGCCACAATGACGTCATTAATGACGCAGGGTTTTCCAAGTTTTCCACGGGACAGATGACTGATCTTCATGATCGAACATGAGGTTCCTTGGTGAGCAACCGGAGTCCGATCCTAACAGGTCGCAGCATTTTCCTTCCACATCGCCCCGACTCCCCGCGCGGCCGCACTGGGTTCCCTCCCGCTGGGGGTGCGCACTTTCCCTCACCGAGAGCACGCTAATGGAGCTTCCCCGCGATTGGACGTGCGGCGAGTGGCAGCCCACAATGTAATAGTCGAGAGTCTATAAGGTTCGCTGGGCACCACCAATCAGGAGCCAGCATTCAGGCCCCGCCCCTTCATGACGTCACAATGAGTCATCAATGACGTCATCGATGAATCACCGATGCGTCAACCATGAGTCACAGCGTGTTGCGTATGCATCAGGGGCAATGATGTCATCAACATGTTCATACATGAGTCATCATTTGGAACCTTTAAACTCTCTCCCTAACCTCCTAACCTAACCTTAATTGTGTATGCCTAAACATGCCCAGCCCAACCGTACCTAGTCTCAACTCGCCCACTCTCATTTGACCTGGCCCCTCACCACCCCCAACCCAACTCCTCTCGATGGACCAAATCCTGCCACACCTCACCTCACGTAACCTAACTTCGTATGTTCTAAAAATGTCCAATACCCTGCCCCTCTCCTGCCACCGGAGAAGAGCGGGGTTGTGCAATACTGGCTACGGGTTGCTAGGCCCGTATTCCCCGGCCACCAGGGTAGACTACCTTCCAGCATTCGGAGGTTTCGTCACCGGAGGGTTTTGCACGAGGCCGGGTTATTTTATTTTTTATTTTGTTTTTGCATTTTTGTTATTTTTTGTTTTTTTTTTTTTTTTAATTTTTTGTTTGGTTTTATTTTTTTTATTTTTGTTTGAAAGGAAATGAAAAAGAAAATCTGTACACATTTTACCACTCTCCCCATATCTACAAAGTAAAATGCAATACAAAATAAAAAACAAAATCTTCAAAAATGGTTGGAACAACGGAATCCTTTTTTTCATCAACACTGTATCATCATCATCACCAGCGTATCTCAGCCCAAACTTCTTAAAATCCAGTCTACACATTCCCTTCACGTATTTCTTCACAAACTCTCGATCAACCAACACCGTTCATCTGCTAGGACAATTCCAACGTGAACAATACAAAACAACCAAGATGCCGGAAAACCCCTTGGACTTTGGGCCTACTCCCAAATTATTCTCCGGCCGGTCCATCGGTATCAGGCTCCTCGAGGCAACCCATTGCAACCACCATGTGGGGGAGGACTAAATAGTCTTGGGAGTCGTGAGATGCACATCAAAACACAAATATCAAAAATATCCACGTATCCGTTGGGGAGGGGTACATTGAAGGTGACCACATGCTTCACAAATATGGCCTCTGGCCGCCCACCGCATGCCCCCTGACATTAACGATGGGCCGGAAACGTTCCTGCCGAAGCTGGAACCGCAAACGCAGCGCAAGCGTTCCAAAACATGAACGGGCAAGCCCGAACCTGTTGCAAACACCCTGCCCCCTCTGCACCCCCGCTGCACGCTAAGGAAATGCAGATAGGGACACATAAATGTATAGCCCAGCCGAAGCCAAGAGCCACATGTTGGGTCACGGCGAATTGACGATTTCGGAATACGTTTCAAATACAAATAAAAAAGTGCATCCACGACTGAGGGAGTTTAATTACACAATGGTGCAAGGGCGCCCCGACTCACCCTAACGTTTTGCCAATCACCTGTTGGTGTATCGGTTCGTCCCGACCGAAGAAGGCTAGCGATTTCTTTCGCCGCACATCTTTGAAATCAGCCCTTCATCCGCAGAGCAAACCGACATCAGGCTGTAAGGATTGAACACGCAAAATAGCCCAGCAGATTTCATCTCGTCGAAGAAAATTTTCAAAATGTCCCTGAGATACCCCCACTCGTTCACAAATTGCATCACAGACCCCGTTGTTCCAAAATTGCGGTACGCACCGCAACGTAAACTTTTCAATGAACCGCAAAAAATCTTTATTGCGTTCAACATATTGATGAAGGTTTGTTTTTCTGATATCAATACGTTGACGTGGGTGTCGATGAACTTTAAATCTTTTACGAGTTCACCGACACATTCTGCACCAAGATAAAAAACTCCTTTTGAGGAGTAGAATCCATGTGGGATTTCATTGATGTATATGCCAGGGCCTCTAATGTGATCTGATGAAAACTCAAAAATGATGTCTCTCTTTTCGCTCGTCTTTTCAATTCTGCATTCAAAATTTTCATCCAAAAGTTTTTTGGCCTCTGGCAAAAAATCGAAAAGAATTCTGTACCCGTCGTAGTCCATTTCGAAGACGGAAGTTTCGGTAGATTTAGCGTAAGATGATTCGTACGGCTCTGCATCTCCTTCCCTCTTCAGCAACAATATATGGGGTTGGAAATCGAGCTCAACTGTTGACGAATTCTTACATGTGACAGCAAGCGTCACCCCAGACCCCAAATCCCAGAATTTTCTGACGGGTAAGTTTTTTCTCTCAAACAATCTCTTGACCTGCACTTTCCTCCTGCCATCATCTGGCTCGATAATTTCCAAAGAGTCGTCAGGCTCACCAGCGACAATTTTATCGGATCGATGCGGGTTCGCAGCTCGAGTTTGTGGAGCCATCAAAATATCCAAAAACAATCGTGCACAATTCAATTAACAACCGAAGTTTTTACAGATCTCGATCTTTGATTGCTTCGAAAAGAACAAGAATCCACGGAAACAAATCAAGACTCAAAGCCGATCCAGCAAAAATAACAAATTTCGATGTTCGAAAGGTCCACACAATCAAACTCCAAAGTATTCACAGTTCTCGTTCTTCGATTACTCCAAAAAGCAACGAGGGTTAATCCCCGCGCACAAGATCCCGCATGTGGTTTCAGAGTTCGCGATCGGCGCTCGAGAATCTTAACATTCGATATTATACAATACGAATCATACCGGCATCAACACAAACGGGAATTCGAACGAGGACCGTCGAGGAAAGACATTTTTCAAAAAATGTACAGGTTTCTAGTGATAATAAAAAATGATAATAAAATAATAAAATCCCACAAAGGCGTATGTATATACATGATATAAGACGTGTATCACATGTGTAGGAGGTGTAAGACATGGCATCCAGTAGATGAATTGAATGGCACTTACGGATTAGAAGGCAATTTTTCAATAAACATTTCAAGGAACACAAAATATGTCGATGTCATCCGCTTTGGGATATCACATCAACACCAAATCTTTAACCATTACACCTGATGGCGTCATGGTTATTAAACTTTTCGCTTTATATTTTTCGTAATAAACCGGCCTTCCGTATGTAATGGCAAATGTTATTTGTGCGTGTTCGTGCGTGGTGTTTGTGTTTTTAAGTTTTGAGTGTTCCGTGTGGCCATCGCTGCTTCAATGCTTGCGAGTGTGAGTGTGTGCGAGTGTGCGTATGTGTTTGTGCCTTTTGTGTGTGTGTGTGTGTGTGTGTGTGTGTGTGGTGGTGTGTGTGTGTGTTGTGTGGTGGTGGTGTTGTGGTGGTGTGTGTGTGTTGGGTGTTTGTTTGGTTGTGTGGTGTGGTGTGTGTTGTGGTGGGTGTGTGTGTGTGTGGTGTGGGTGGTGTGTTTGTGGTGTGGTGTGCGTGTGGGTGTGCGTGGGGGTTTGTGCGTGTGGTGTGGTGTGCGTGTGGTGTGGTGTGGGCGTTGTGCGTGTGTGGTGTGGTGTGGTTGTGGTGGTGCGTGTTGGTTGGTGTGGTGTGTGGTGTTTGGTTGTGTGTTGGTTTTGTGTGGGTGTTTGTGTGTGGGTGTGTGTTTGGTGTGTGTGTTTGTGGGGTTTTGGTTGTTTGTTTGTTGTTTTTGGGTTTTTTGTTTTTTGTTTTGTTTGGTTTTTTTTTGTAGGTTTTGGGGAGGGTTTTGGTTTAAATGGGTAAATTTTTGTTTGTTTTGGATTTTCTTTTTATTTTCCTTTTAAACTTTTTAAACCAAAAAAATTTTTTAAAAAAACAAAAAAAAAAAAAAAATTGGCCAAAACCAATTTTAAAAATTTTGGTTTTAGGTTGCAAAACCCTTTGGTAGAAATGGGAAGTTGGAAAGGTAAGTTTTTACCCTTTCCCAAAAAAAAAAAAAAAAAAAAAAAAAAAAAAAAAAAAAAAAATTTTTTTTTCGGGGGCCCCTTAAGGGCAAACCCGTAGCCAGATTGCACAACCCCGCTCTTCTCCGGTGGCAGGAGAGGGGCAGGGGAATGGACATTTTTAGAAACATAAGAAGTTGGTTACGTGAGGTGAGGTGTGGCAGGATTTGGTCCATCGAGAGGAGTTGGGTTGGGGGTGGTTGAGGGGCCAGGTCAAATGAGAGTGGGCGAGTTGAGACTAGGTACGGTTGGGCTGGGATGTTTAGGCATACACAATTAAGGTTAGGTTAGGAGGTTAGGGAAGAGAGTTTAAAGGTTCCAAATGATGACTCATGTATGAACATGTTGATGACATCATTGCCCCTGATGCATACGCAACACGCTGTGACTCATGGTTGACGCATCGGTGATTCATCGATGACGTCATTGATGACTCATTGTGACGTCATGAAGGGGCGGGGCCGAATGTGGCTCCTGATTGGTGGTGCCCAGCGAACCTTATAGACTCTCGA